>VUQH01085528.1:0-16131 GCA_015106775.1 Etroplus canarensis
TTTTTCTCCGCAGGATGGAAAAGTTCATCTGTACTCTATTCAGGGCAACACTCTGAAGGACGAGGGGAAAACTCTTGAGGCCAAAGGGCCCATCACAGACATGGCCTATTCCAGTGATGGAGCCTATCTGGCTGTCATTGATGAGAAGAAGGTCATCACGGTGTTTAATGTGGCAGATGGCTACTCGGTAAAAATTAGGACATTTTCTGTTTGTTTTTTTTTTTTTATGTTCACTTCTTATTTTTGTATGAACTTTAATTATTATTCTCATAATTGCATTTTTCCCAGGTCAAAAACGATTTTTATGGACACCATGCTAAACCTGTGACTTTGGCCTGGTCACCTGATAATGAGCACTTTGCGACTGGTGGGATGGACATGATGGTGTATGTCTGGACACTTAGTGATCCAGACCAGCGGATCAAAATCCCAGGTTGGCCACACACGTGCAGATTTCTTAAGAATTCCATGTTTCAAATATCTTAACAAGAGGAGGGGCAAGAATTCAGCTAAATTTATATATTTGGAGCATGTAGGTAGGCTTTAAGTTGTAATCCTTAAATTTTCAGTCATGGTTTGGCAACACTTGTGATTATTAGTGGCAGCAAAGACCCAGTTGAGAAGCTACTTTCACTGAACTGCGAAACTGCAATTAATGTATCTTATTACAGTTCAGCTAAACTTGCATTATTTTACAGTTAAAAATAATTACCACTGTCATCTGCTTTCATGTTGCATATACAAAAGTTTTGGTTCTATAATTTTAAAATGACTTGCTGACAACTCACATGAATTTCTCATACTACTTTTATTACTCACTGAATTACTCAATGAATGCTTTCAGTGCAAACTTCATTGAGAAATTGCCTACACCACATTCACTGTGACTGCTTGAAAAATAAAAGCCACCCTCTGTTTTGCCAGTTGAATGGCACTGAATGTTCTTTTTGCTTCAGCAACAACTGACTGCAAGGAGATTGAATGGTGAAATGTGGGGCTGATGCTGAGTTATGAATTCTAATGAATGCTGTGTGCAGTTTAAAATCTGTCACAGAAATGGCAGACTCGGCCACTAACAGTGAAAACTGATGCTTGGGTGAATGGAAATGTATGAACGGTCACTTAAATCACAGCAAAGTGGTGACTTGCAGGCTTGGCTTCTTAAAGAATCTTAAGAGTTATAATAACTCATAAGTCAGCCAGTATGGGTTGTTGAGCAAACTGAGCTGGAATTCAAATGTTTTAAAGTTGAGCTCTTTTAGTTGAACATATTTCTCTGTTGAAAAAACATTTTAACAAGCTTATTTCGTGCTGTAATTTCTTTATTGTAGACGCTCACCGATTGCACCACGTTAGTGGCCTGGCCTGGATAGATGAGCACACTCTGGTCACCACCTCTCATGATGCCAGTGTCAAGCAGTGGACTATTACATTCTGAGCTGTAAACAGGCAAACATCCACATCTCCAGGGACAAGGACTACTGTAGAATTCAAGCTTTTTTTTCCTTTTTTTAAAAAACTGTACTTCCCCCCCCCCCCCTCTAAACAGTGGTTAATGCTGTCTGTACACATCAAAATTGTAAATGGTTATAGTTGGGGTCTGCTTGATGTGCATAATCTTAAGTTACAGAGGCAACATGTTGGAATGTACAATGTAACCATCTATGCTTTTGCAGCACGTTGATGGACCCAGAGAAATATTTGTAAGCTCATCATTCCATAGGTGACTGAGTTTAAACTGTGGTTGGGGCAAAGCTTTCTAGCTTAAAATAAGAATCATGAACATTTAAACTGAAAATTATTTTGGAAAGAAACAAAAACCTTTTGGTTACATTCCTGTAATGAGCTCTAACTGGTCCTAGCTGCAGTTGCATGTCACTTTTTTTCAACGTTTTGAGGGAGGTGAGCATTTTTGTTCTTTTGGCTTTGTCCTAAGATGTTTCATAACTTATGTGATTCACATTTCTTCTTGTTGGACTGGGGAGCAATATTGGGAATTGAAAGAACAAAGTCTGCATACAATCAAGATGTCTGTTTAGCTGAAGGTCCTGTGTTGTTGCTGTGTTTTTGTTTGGGCTCACATTGCTTGTCTCACTTTTTTTCTATGTCTTTATGCATCCACTTAAAAAGTGGGAGTGATTCATTAATAATAAAGAACTTTTTATGCATTTGCCCTCTTATGCACAAATCCCATCAAGGAGCATGATTTGTAGATTGAACTGAGGATTTTTAGCTCAACTTAAATGATAAAGAGGAGTACACTGAACTGCAGATGTTTACCTTGAGGGGCCCCCTAAGAGCTACAGGAGCAGATTTGGCCATTATGTAGCTTCAACTCCTAGACTCAGCACTGGACAATGTCATGCTCATCTATACCATCTCTTTTTCCATAAATATAATAAAGCAGAAGTGATTCAGAAATGTATTTTAAAGGGATGGGTCACCCTGAAATCTATGTGTTTTTCCTCTGGCCTGTAATACCATTTATCCATCTACATTATTTTAGTTATTTATTCTGCTGTAAAAATGTCAGCTTTTCTTGACTATAATGGAAGCAGATGGTACTTGCCTTGAAGTGCTCAAAGCACCAAACAATGTACATTTGGAAGTCTTGCATCCATGCATCTTTCCAGAAATCATGAACCAGCTATTTAAAAAAACAAATTTATACTCATCTGTCAGTCTGCGGAAGAAAGTGTCCATTTACCCATGATGAAAGGCTTGTGATACTCCTAGTGTGACAGGATGTAAACAATAGTACCCTCCCTTCAGCTAAGCTTTAATATTTCTTGACAGCACTTTAGAAAACAGTTCCCAGAGAAGTTTTCATTTTATTTAGTAACCATTGCTGGAAAGACACTGTTTCTGGGCTGATGGTTTTTGTTGTTTTTTCCACCACAAGGTGAGTCTAATTTTGTTCCATTATATTCAAGACGCTAATAAATGACATTTTTATAAGCCAATATCTCCAAAAATTGACAACATACACCAAAACAATCTAGAAAGAGCACTACAGAACAGAAGAAAAAACTACATTTGATTTCAGCATGAACTGTCCCTTTACAAACCTCTAAGGGTCTGGTGCTAGGAGCTTTAGGAAACTTACATGCATGATATGTTCATACCTATTCAAGGGGGCATGTATAACTGACCAGTACTGATAGGTTTAATGTTTAGTCTATCAATTACTGATACTGAAGAATGTAGCTACAGTTAAAAGCCCACTAAAATGATTTAGAGTACTTTAGCATTTCATACTATGGGTTTCCATGGCCAAGCAGCTGCATGCAAGCCTTACATCACCAAGCACAATGCAAACTGTTGGATGAAGTGCTGTAAAGCATGCTGCCACTGGATGCTGGAGCACTGGAAATGTGTCTGTCTGGCAGTCTGTTGGATGAGTTTGGGTTTAAGGGATACCTGATTGCATTGTGCCAACTGTAAAATCTAGTGGAGGAAGGGTAATGCTATGGGCTTGTTTCCTGGGGTTTACCCGGACTTCTTAGTACTAATGAAGTGAACTCTTAATGCTTCAACTTATCAACACCTTTTGTACAATTCTGCTTCCAACTTTGTGGGAACAATTTGGGGAAGGTCCTTTTCTGTTCCATCATGATAGTGCCCCAGTGCATAATGCAAGGTTCATAAAGGCATGGTTGGATGAGTTTGGTGGGTGAAGAACTTAACTGGCCCACATGGAGCCTGACCTCTATCCCATTTAAAACCTTAAGAATGAACTAAAACAGAGATTGCAAGCAAGGCCCTCTTGTCCAATATTTGTGTCTGACCTCACAAATGCTCTTTGGATGAATGGGCAAAAATTCCCAAAGACATGCTTCAAAATCTTGTAGAAAGCCTTCCCAGAAGAGTGGAAGCTGTTATGGCTGCAAAGGGGGACCAACTCCATACCAGTGTCTGTTGACTTAAAATGAGGTGTCATAAAAGCTCCCATAGATATAATATGTAGGTGGCTCAATACTTATGTCCATGGATATATAAAGATTACCACATTTTATTCCTGTGTACCTCTAGCACACAGGGAGTGAAACAGTGATCTGCCCACTGGCCAAGTTCACAGCTTGTTGGTACTGGAATGCCTTTTTTTTAAGGTAAAGGAGTAGATAAAGAAACAATTTGACTCAAGAACACCAGATTTTGTGTTGGGAAGAAAAAGAGCTCAGCTGGGTTTCTTGGCACAACCTGCAAGAGAATGAAAACTAAAAGGGCAAGTAAAGATATTAGAAAATTAAGAATAATGATGTAAATGTGTTCACTAGGAAACAGAATGTAAAGTACTGTTGATATAAAAGAAATTTCCAAAGGTGAGTGTTTGTTATGTCAATCATTTTCCTTTCTTCCAACTGTAACACTTTGTAACGTTACCGGTTAGAAGATTGACTGAACTGAAACGAAGGGGCCCTGTCTGAGTTGTTCTCTTTCTCCTGGCACTTTTTGATTTATTTCCAGCTTCAGTAAATTAAGTTAGCCAGCAGGCTCTCATGTGATAATGGTGACTTTTTAATTATTTGCCAGTGGTTGCTTTCTTCGTGGATCTGCGGGAAAATCTAGATTTTGGACAGTGAGTGTCATAAGCGGTTTTGGTGAGTTTTCTTCTTCTTTTTTAATAAAATGAATGATCCTATTATCAAGATGTATCTGTGAGCTTTCAGCTCCCCTCTTTCATTAGTGAAAGACAGTTTGTCAGCAGTGACAGCACAATACAAATAGTCTTCTGTAGTGACTATGTGAAGTCAATGTTTAACACAGTTGCTTAAAAGTTTGGTGTACCATGCACAACTCTATGAAAACTCTGAACAATTAAACAAATCAAGGACATCGACTATGGAAAGAACTTTGCACTGTCAGCAGAATCAACATTAGAGTGGCTTTTATTGTCTACTTGTTTATCACATAAGACAAATGACACAGGGGCAGTTATACTGAGTTTTAGGATATAGTATATGAAGAACAATCAAATGCATTTCTGTTTGCAGCTATTGTCTATCAATAAATCTGTATCTATTAAATGACCGTATTATATTACTGCACAATATAATGTATTTAGAACCTTTACTCTGTAGTTGAACACATTTTAAATCAAAGGTATTACACATATTTGACAATATACACAAGAGATCACAAGTTGTATTAATTTTTATGTTGTTGAAATGAAATTCTAAATACGAGGAAACAAAAAACGTCCATCAGCTGATCCCCCCCCCCGAAAGGTCTATACACACCCCAGGAAACGTAATGCTTGTTACCTAGACTGCTGAGCTGAGAAAGTGTTCAGCTTACAAGACTAAGTTTCATTACCCAGCCATATCTTTTTTCCCACAGCAGCTCTTGACCTAAATGTTTCTTCAGGACAGTTGCACAAAAAAAAGAAAAAACATTCACTCGAGAGTTCCTCAGTCCTTCAGTCATGTGCTGCTGCTATAAAACCTGACCCTTGTACTTTTAAAAATAGCTGATAATATACGTAGCTGTCAGGCTGTTTAAAAAAATGTCATTACTGTGAGGCAAAGGGAGCATAAAGAAGCCATTGATCCATGGAAAAACTGCCTGGAGAGAGAGATTTTTGGAGGATTAAAAACCAAGTCATTGCGCTCCATTCATCTAACAACCCAGTGTGTCATGGCTCTGCCAGCGAACTCATTTTTTTGGCGTTGGAATGTTGTTTACTCTTTCAGTTAGGATATTGGCCTCCAACATGTTTCTCTGGAATGCTTTCATCTAAATGTTCATATTACCAGGAGAGCCCATGCTTGCTCTCATCTGGGGTCTTTTCTGAAGTTTGGAGCATTATGTTCACGAAGGGGTTGCTACTCATTTAGGTCAAGGAATGTAGCAGAACAATGTGGAGCATGGTTAAGCTGGAAAACCACACTTTATTGTTCTCATGTTACGAGAAACAAGCCTGTTTTCTTATCAGCATGGTATTGGTATATTGTCGACTTCAGGCCTTACATTTTCATTGCCTGGACAAGGATACATTATATACACACATTTCATGGTGAGTTCCAGGAACTCTTCATTATGATGTACTGATCTTGTCTGACTTCAGTGTTTACATGTACTGAGAAAGACAAGGTTTAACTTTCTCTTTCTATCTCAGATTAGAATGAAATGTTCTAGACATACTATCATGTGGAAAAGAAAGTTTTCACAAGACTGCTTCTATAGAAATTAAGAGGGTTATTAGCCTTGATTACTGATTATCAGTCAGTGTGACAACCTCTATAAAAGCAGAAGTTTTGCCAGTGTGCTGGTCTAGAGTATTCAAATGTGTGTTAACAAATTGCCAAGGATAACAGACATCAGCAATTATCTTAGAGAAGATAGCTGCCACCCATCAATCTGGCAAGGGTTTTAAGGCTAGATGTACATTGGTCAGTGAATTTTCGTGAAAGAGCTACATCTCAGACTCTACGGGTATCAGTTAGCATGTTTAATATTAGTGTTAATGACAGTACAATTAGAAGAAACTCTGAAGGACAATTTGCCAGGAAAAAGCCCTTTCTCTCAAAAAAAGAATATGGCAGCATGGCTTTGGGTTTGCAAAGTTACATCTGAACAAATCAAAAGACTTCTGGAATAATGTCCTTTGGACAGATGAAACCAAAGTGGAGATATTTGACTATAAAGTACAGCACCACATTTGATGATAACCAAACAAAGCATATCAGCACAGACACTGCATGCCAACTGTCAAGCATGTTGGTGGAGAGGCTTATAATTTGGGCTTTTTTTGCAGCCAGGACCTGCTGTAACTTGCAGTCATTGAATTGAGCATGAACTTCCCAAAGTATTCTGGAGTAATATGTAGATTGGCTTTTTTCACCTCCCCAATATCTCCAAAATTAGAAACACCCTGTCTCAGAGTGATGCTGAAAAACTTGTTTATGTGTTTATAACATCTGGGCTTGATCATTGTAATTCATTACTATCTGGCTGTTCTAAAAGCTCCCTAAAAAGCTTTCAGTTGATTCAAAATGCTGCAGTGAGAGTACTGACAAGGACTAGAAGGAGAAATCTTATTTCCCCTATACTGGCTTCTCTTTATTAGCTCTCTATTAAATCCAGAATTGAGTTTAAAATCCTTCTACTCACAAAGTCTTGAACAATCAGGCTCCACCTTATCTTAAAGACCTCATTGTAACATATTTTCCCAATAGAGCACTTTACTCTCCTACTTGTGGTTTCTAAAGTTTTAAAACAGAAAATGGGAGGCAGAGCCATCAGATTTCAGGCCCCTCTCCTGTGGAACCTGCTCCCAGTTTGTATATGGGAGACAGACACCCCTGGGTCTCTGGTTTGAGACCAAACAGTGGCAGAAGAGTTGAAGGCAGTGTGGACTAAGCCAGTGCTCTAAATCTGTTCTTTAACAGATTTAACTCCGCAGCTGCTGCTCACACCTCCAGTCTTCCTGCTGTTGGCCTGCAACCACCATCCACCCCCTTCCCACATCCTCCTCATGGTCTCTCAGCCTCCTCCCTCAACCCCCAGGCTCATGGCACTTTTCACACCCTTCTTCCTAACACCTTTACCCCTCCCCACCTGTCACCTTTACTGCTCACCAGATCTGGAGACAGCTGTTTAGACTTCGTGCAGGCAAGTCTACAGGCCCTGAAGCAGGGTCCTCAAAGCATGTGCCCCCAGCCTTGTGGAATACTGAATCAAATTTTCCAGATGGCCCTGAATCTAAGAAGAGTTCCTGTGCTGTGGAATAGGTCATGCCTTGTGCCTGTGCAAAGGACATCATGTCCCAGTGACCCCCAAGGACTACATACCTGTGGCACTGATATCACACATTATTAAGAACCCTGGTGACACTTGTTCTGGACCAGCTCCAGCCAATGGTTAGCCCCCTGACGGACCCCCTCCAGTTTTCCTACCAACCCCAACAATGCCATTATCTACCTGCTCAACCATGTCCACAGTCACCTGGACAAGCCACTCAGGTTGCTTTTTTTTACTTCTTCAGTGCATTCAACATTATCAGGCCAGCTCTACTGGGTGAGAAGCTGACAGCAATGCAGGTGAATGCCTCCATTGTGGCCTGGATTGTTGATTACTTGACTGACAGACCACAGTATGTGCCCCTACAGCATTATGTGTTGAACAGTGTGGTCAGCAACACAGGGAGTTTTCTCTTCTTTTCTCTTCACCCTCTAGACCACATATTTTAGTTACTGTACAGAGACTTGCCACCTCCAGAAGTTTTCTGGTGACTCTGCAGTAGTGGGGTGTATCAAAGAAGGTGATAATGAAGAAGAGTGTTGTGGGCAACCATGGTGTGAACAAAACCATCTGCAACTAAATGTGCGAAGACTAAAGAACTGGTTGTGGACATAAGAAGGACCAAAACACCAGTGACCCCTGTTTCCATTCATGGAGTCCGTGTGGAGACAGTGGAGAACTACAAGCCCTCTACAAGAAGGGCCAGAACCATCTCTATTTTCTGAGATGACTTCAGTCCTTCAATATCTGCTGGACGATGCTCAGGATGGTTTATGAATCTGTGGTAGCCTGTGCCATCCTCTATGATGTTTGTTGGGGCAGGAGACTGAGGTTAGTGGACACCAACAGACTCAACAAACTGATCTGTAAGGCCAGTAATGTCACGTGTGTAGAGCTTGACTCTGACAGTGGTGTCAGAGAGGAGAATACTGTCCAAGTTAAGGACAAAATTGGACACAGGAGCACATTCAGCAGAAGACTCATTTCACCCCGGTGCACCACAGAAAGCCAAGGGAAATCATCCCTACTTCAATTCAATTCAATTCAGTTCAATTCAATTCTATTTATATAATTCACAACAAGAGTCACCTCAAGGTGCTTTACACTGTAAGGTAAAGATCCTACAGTGTTAGAGAGAAAACCCCAGCAATCAGATGATTCCCTATGAGCAAGCACTCAGCGACTGTGGGAAGGAAGAATTCCCTTTTAATAGGAACTTGTGGCCATCAAAATCTACAACTCCTCCCTTTACTAACTGGACTTTTTTTCTTTGGCCATATATTTAATGTGACATATTGCACTCTTATTAAGGCTAATTTGGTCTTATTTAATTTTTAATCTTTCATAAATATTTATATTACTATTTTACTGTCTTAACATTAAATGTTCATAGAACAATTGCACTTTTTACGTTGAGGTTGCTGGGGGGCTTCTTATGATGTGCGTAGCATTAATTCTCCACCCACCTCTTTTTACTCCCCATGCATTTATGTGATACTGCTGCATGTTATTAAATTATAGCTTCTCTTTCCCATACTCTGTGTTTCTCTCTCCCCTCACTCCAACCAATCAAGGCAGATGGCTAACCCTCCCTAAGCCTGGTTCTGCCGGGGGCCTCTTTCTGTTAAACGGGGGTTCTTCCTTCCCACAGTGCCAAGTGTTTGCTCATATCATCTGATTGTGGGAATTTCCTCTCTAATACTGTAGGGTCTTTACTTTACAGTGTAAAGTGCCTTACTTGTTGTGAATTGGTGCTATATAAGTAAAACTAAATTGAAAATTTATTTGAATTGAATAGCAAGCCCCTCTCACCATGGAGGGTTGTGTCAGGAAGGGCATCCGGCATAAAACCTCTGTCAAAGTACCAATGTGGATTATCCGCTGTGGCGGCCCCTTGGTGGAGAATACAAGGGAGCAGCCGAAAGGTACATTTAGCGCCAAATGTGAGGCCATCTGTCTGTCAGCTAAAGTGTGGCCAAAAGTGGGTCATGCAACAGGACAATTATCCCAAACACACCATTAAATCTACAAGAGAATGGCTGAAACAGAAAAGAATCAAGGTGCTGCAATAGCCTAGTCCAAGTCCAGACCTCAGCCCAATTGAAATGCTGTGGTGGGATCTTAACAGAGCTGTCCATAAATGAATGCCCATAAATCTCAGTGAACTGAAGCAACACTGTTAAAAAGAGTGGGCCACACAACAATGGAAAAAAATCTCTTTTCTTGACTGTATGTTGTTCCCAGACAAAGTTGGCTTGATCCCCTTATTTCTCCTATATTTTAGTGATAACACACATTCATGTAACTTCTGAATTTTCAAGTAGTGTGATTGCTTTGATTTGTGATTGATGACTTAAGTTCTGCAGAACTAAAAACCTTACACTTGCTATTCAGCAGCATATTAGCAGTTGGTAGCATTTTGTAAAATATTTAAACTGCTGCACCGAAATCCAAGGCATAGAGGCATTTTTATGGAGTTAGAAATTGACTGCCACATGTTTGATAATTTAGTGGTTTGCATGTTTGCTGCGCATTCGAACGATCTCTGGTTTGCAGCTGGGAGGAAAGAGAAGCCCAGTCTCAGGAGTAGCAGGGTTGCATCTGGTGTAAAGTCTGTGCTCAGTTAATTATGCAGAGTCATCCTCTTTAGTGACCCCTTGGGAAAATTAGGGAGAAACTGACTGGCATGTCTGACAAGATGCATTTCTTTGCCCTCTTTGGTCCACAGTTTCAAACATATTTCACTTAGAAAGCACACTTTGTTGTACCTGTAACCACACCTAGCAGTGATGTCACAGGTTCCTGAAGCACACCTGTGCATCACTGCATATCACAATACAGTTGTACAGTGTTTTATGGGCTTGTTTAGTTAATATGCAATGCAATGTGGGTGGTATGAGTGTGAATTTGTCATAATGTGCTGCCATAAATACTTTCCGGGATAATTCACAGCATGTGTTCCTTCACCACAACGCAAATTCTTCCTTTAAAGTCTGTTAATACTGTGGAGCACCTTGCTTTCTTAATGTACCTTTTAATGAAGAATAATGTGTTTTATTTAAAGCCACCCTTGCATTTTATGAGGAATAGTACACTCTGCAAGTTAATCACATCTAATAAGTTGTTGCCACTGTATCCTCATGACTGGAATTGTCCATGTTGTTATCAAGGCAGGACAGTAGACAGTGTTTATCTCCCTTGTGCAATAATACCAGCTGATACACATGCAGCTTACCTTTTCTCTTGCCTGCAGTGTGGTTGACCTCAGATGGTGAGGGAGGGAGGAATTCCTGGAGGTTAATAATTTCTTAGTGTTATTATCACAGTTATGTATGACCAATGTTTGGGCAGTAATCTTCCTGTATGCACTGGATAAACAGCCTGTATGCTGGGTAAGTATATGCCTATAGTCATACCTTATTTTTAGTGGGTAATATTTCTGACGCATGGGGATCCAGAGTGGTATTAAATATTTATTTTGACCTTAATCCACAAAGTCATGGCCTGTATTTATGTTCCAAATATTGTTTGAGCTGTTAGTATTTGACTGAAAGAAAACAGTTAAGAGTAAAGTGGGATGGCACCTCTTTGTGAGACTGTTAATTCTTATGCTACATATTGTGGTCTGTTATTGTGCAAACAAAGTAGCTGACTGCAGCATTACACAACTTGATTTTGGAATATTTTTGTGTTAGGTAGTTAAATGTGACAACAGCATGATTGTAAAAGAGTTGTTTGATGTTGGTTGCACACAAAACTGTGCTGTATTTCTCTAAGGAGCAAGGTACATATCTTTAAGAGCCTCTTTTTAAGCCCATATGGGGTCAGAATTGTACAAGCCAAAGAAAGAGTTCCAGTGAGGGTTTTACTTTAATGAGGTGACAAAGTGTTTCTCCTACAGTACAGTACTCCAGTAATTGAGAGTTATAGTGTAGAATCTCACGCTAACACCCTATCCTCATGCTGTTTAGGTTCACTGTGTGAATTTGTTTCTGCTTGTTACAGTATCTGCCTGGTGCCTTCCAAAAGTGTAGAATATCACTGGAACTGCAACAAACATTAAAGAATTTGAAATCCCTGTAGAAACTGTTGAACCAACTGAAAACGATTTCTGATGCATGTTGAGCAAACAGTAACAACCCTGATTATTTCTTGCGTTTGAGTGAGAATGGTTCCCATTGCATACATAGTCACCTTATACCCCCAGGGTAGTCATTCATTTTTGCCTGATGAACCTTTTTAAAGTGCAGAAACTGTTGTCTGATTGGACCTTGGCCTTTATAGCAAGAGATCTCTGACGCAGACAAAAGGACTGGCAATAAAATGTATCATATTTGTTACTTTAAAGCATTCAAATTACTAAAGTAAGCTCCTGACCAAAGTATTTTTAATTAAATAGCTGCAATAATCCCTTGTGTAAAATTAGGTAGGTATATTAAGAAGAATCAATTTGTCATATGTCCTTTTAAGAATTTGGTCCACAGCTGTGGGTTTTTGATCCTGCTTCCCATGACTCAGAGTCCCACTGGTTTTCATTTGTATCAGGTCAGGGATAATTTACTGTGTAGATGCTGAATGAATGCTAAATATAATAAACCTTTAAGGAAGGAAAAATCAGAGTGAAAATAAGCAGAACGCTGACTCTCATCAGTAGTTTGTGAATTTCTTATTTATGGATTTATCTTTGGTTTGTTCAGGATCTTCAAAAGCCCTGCAATTTCTCCCCCCTGGGATTAACACAGTATTCTGATGAAAGTACAGTCCCCCCCCCTCTCTTTTAATCTTTATTTTAAAGAGTGTTTAGTTTGAAATACATTACCCCTCTCAATAACTTGCAACCTGGGAACTCTTGGTTTGATTTTGACATTTTTCCCCGTCCAATGTTTCTGAATGTTTCTCTCTTAACAACCATTAGGTGGCAGACTCAGTCCTTGGCGAATTGTAGAACGCAACACCAGGGTGCAGATCAATTCACGGCCCCCCACCCCCATTATTGATCAATTAGGTAAAAGGTCTGTGTAAGATTAAGATTTCACACTTCTGCAAACGAGAAAACCAATTTGGTTTTATTCCCTGAGACTCTCTGCGTGATGGCACTCTTTGTCAGCACTTAGTTTAACCTTCCCCGTTCTTGTAGTGAAATGTGTCCTTTTTGTGTAATCAGTGCATCTTATATGATAAAATATGGCCTTCTCATTTGAGGTTGCTGAAACGTGAACATGGACGAACAAAAGGATGCCGACACGGAGCACGTGATGAGAAACTCCAGCAGGAACTGTGGAAAGGTTCGTGTGATCAAGTCACTGAATTCTTTGCATCTATTGCACGGCCTGTTGCACATATCACAGAAAAATGTGCAAATTATTACATCTGACTGGTTTGCATGCCACGTGTTCCTGCTGTTTTCCTGACCCTTTATTGTGATGATCTGCATGGACATTATGTCATTGCGACTAAACTGCACTTCAGTAAATATTTGCGTGACCTTTGTAATTTAGACAAAACAAAAATTTCCTACTTTTTATCCGAAATCCTGCTGCTGCAACACCGCTAAAATCACATAATTAGATAACAGCAGCATTATTCAAACAGAAACCAAAATGATTGTGCAATAATCACCGCATTAGTTCCCATGTCTTTTTTTTTTAACAAAATGACCTCCCCCAAGAAACATTGCTTGCCCAGTTTATGAGCGTCTAAAAATGCTTATTAATGGGTGCACCTTCAGCTGCTCCTTTGTATCTTTCCCAAGGGGTCACCACAGCAGATTAATCTGCATTAGTAGTTTGGCAGAGGTTTTATACCGGACGCCCTTTCTAACTCAAACCTCCATGGTGAGAGAGACTTATGTCCCCACCTGGAATCAAACCAGGGACCTTTGACTTATATGGTAAATGGACTGGTACTTATATAGCGCTTTTCTACTCTATCTGAGCAACTCAAAGCGCTTTTTACTACAAGCCTCATTCACCCATTCTCACACACGTTCATACAGCACTTTATTTTAAGCCTTAAGCGCATTTTAACTATGACACACACATTCACACTCCGATGGATACATCGGGAGCAATTTAAGGTTCTGTGTCTTGCCCAAGGACACTTCAACACGTAGACTGGAGAAGTCAAACCGCCAACATTCGTGTTGAGAGACAACCTGCTCTACCTCCTACCCCCCCATACAGAGACACTAGTTATCATCAATGATAACTTTTTATAAACTGACGTGCACACCGTTCCTTGCACATGTACTGACTCTAGCCAGCAGTGAACCCCAGTTTGATCCTGCATTATACTTTCCCTCTCTGTCCACTTGCCAGGCATGAGTGGATCTGCATATTTCACTTTTAGTCTAAGATGTGAAATGGTTGCTAAGTGGGTGTATTGGTTTGCAATACCTATAAGCTTATGTCCATTCACCATTTCAATATCCCCAACCGCAGACACACACAAACACCCACCCACACACACACACACACACACACACACACACACACACACACACTTCTGCTGAAGTTGTGTGAAATGTAGAATGCATAGATGCACAACTTGCTGTGAGAAATGCATGTGAGTTCTGAGAGGCCCTTATTTCCTCTACTGTAAAGAGCTTCACATTTACATACAGGCTATGTCTTTAAGCAAGCAAAGAGGATGTTGTGTGCTCTGATTGTTAAACCCCTTGAGGGAAATTGGTTTGTGATATTGTTTTATTTAATTCAGTGTATGTATCTTGACTACTAAAGTTTTTCAAAAAAGCCTCTCAGTGCTATGCATTTGCATGTGCACTGTGACTTATAATGCAAATCTGTACATCATTTGCATTTAAGAATTATGGACTTCTTCAATTATCTGCTTATGCCCATGTTTATTATCATAATATCACATCCATTTGTTCACCCAAAAAGATTCAAGTTGAGTGCATTTTCCCCTTTCCCTGAGGCATTCTTGTTCACACACACACTCCACATCCTCCACCCCTCTCCCCACCACTAGGGGTCACAAAGTCAAACAAAAAAAAAAAAAAAAACCAAACAGTCATGTTGAAATTTGTGCATTGGATTGCCTAACTCAGCACAGAGACTGCATATTGATTGCCACGCTGAGCTCCTGAGTGAGAGCATGCTTTAGCTGTCCATGTACAGATTCATTTTATATTTTTGAATCCCTGTGGCTTGTTAGGGATAGTGTGCATATGAAATAGTTTGGCCACTGAAAACAAGGTTTATCTCTGTAAAATAACTAGTCATCTCATGTCATATGGTATTGTAAGCCATATCTCAGAGACATTGGATTGTGGTGGCTACTGTAATATCATCAACTAGCATATACTATAACATATACAAATACTATTCCCACACTTCCTATATTTAGTAAGTCCTTCATCAGTGAAGGTCCTACACAAATGTCTAGATTTTTTTCTGTACATTAATGTACTTATTTGAAATTGATTCCTTTATTACTCATCACCTCTATAGCCTTGGTGATACTTCAACCTCTTAATGCTTGTTGCCATGTCTTTTTCAAAGTCTGTAAGATTAAGCTTTAAGCAGCTCATAGGAATCCATTACCATGCAAATAAAATCGTTTTTTTGGCACACTTTTTGTGCCATTGTAAACTTGTGTATTGTCTCCAACTTGGGACAGTTTAGTCAGTCTGTCAAACCCACTGGTCCATAGCAATATATGTTATATGGACAAAAATATTGAGCCATATAAATATTACAGCTGTAGGAGCCTTTATGACATAGGTATTAATATAGAGTTGGTCAAACCAGCCACAGGGGCCCACAAGCCAGTGTAGTCCTAGTGCCGGTCCCAAGCTCGGGTAAATGGTGAGGGTTGCGTCAGGAAGGGCATCCGGCGTAAAAACTTTGCCAAATCAATTATGCGGATTCATAACACGACTTCCATACCGGATCGGTCACGGCCCGGGTTAACAACGACCACCTATGACTGGTAAAGGGAGAGAGCTGGCTGATATGATGGAGAGAAGGAAGGTAGATATATTGTGTGTGCAAGAAACCAGGTGGAGGGGAAGCAAGGCCAGGAACATTGGAGGTGAATTCAAACTGTTCTACTATGGTGTAGGTAGGAAGAGAAATGGAGTAGGGGTAATCTTGAAGGAAGAGTATGTGAAGAGTGTTCTGGAGGTGAAGAGAGTGTCAGACAGAAAGATGACTTTGAAGGTGGAAACTGAAGGTGTGATGCTGAATGTTGTTAGTGCATATGCTCCACAAGTTGGCTGACAGTTAGAAGAGAAAGAGGAATTCTGGAGTAAGTTGAAGTGGTAACGAGTATTCCCCTGGGGAGAGAAAGTGGCGATTGGAGGAAACCTCTTTCCCTTCACCTACATGCCCACTGAGGGGATGAGGTGGTGTTAAGGAGAGGAAT
>VUQH01085529.1:0-26456 GCA_015106775.1 Etroplus canarensis
CTACCCCCCTGTGGGTGTTGCTATGGAAACAGGCCTCCTCTGTCAGGTGGCTCCACGCCTGATGCTCCCCTGCGCTCTGATTTGCTCTGACATTGTCTGGCTGAATCACACTGCCACGTGATCCATGATCAGCCAGTCCAGATGCTGAGAATATGGAGGTGGTCTCTCTTGTGACCCCCACCTCTAAAGTCTTCTCCCCACCCTCTCATCAGGGGAAGTGATGGGTGAGGTTCATGTTTATTCACAGGCAAAAGACTGTAGAGTAAAAATGATTAAAACATTCAACTTATATTAATCTGCAGCCACATTTTCAAATAGATTAATCTTAATGTTGTGTTTGGACATTCTTTATCACTTCAAAATCTTTCAAATCATTTTTAGAACTACCCATAGGCTGCAGCCTTTTTATGTTCATGAGATCCCTGGTTCGAGCCCTGGTGGAGATACAAGATTCTCCCACCATGGGAAATGGAAGGAGTTTGTGGCAGATTTCCTATGCTAATTCATCAGCTGCTGTGACCCCCTTTGGGACATTCAAGGGAGCGGCTGAAGGTACTTATTACTGGTGTTTTATAGATGTTTATAAAACTGAAGTTCAGCCTCTCTTTTGTTTACATCGAAACTACTACTTAAAAGTTCAGGGTGACTTGAAAACATGGCTTTTTAAAAGAAAGTCACATTTGTTTTTATCTAATCGATTAGGAATGTTACAAATGGCAACAGATTAATGAAATTCATCATTTATTATTTATGAGTTTTAATGGAACATCTATATGCACCCAAGTGGGGACGCAAGCCCCCAAGGGTTGGGTCAGGAGGGGCATCTAGCATAAAAACTGTGGCATAGTAAGAAGGTCCTGGGATCGAATTCATTGGCTGGCTCGGCCCTTTCTGTGTTGTCACGGTCTCGGCTGTATGCAGCTTGACTCTCAGACAGACACTGTAAAACAAAAAGCAATTGGTCTTTAATGGCTAAAGTTCACCTAAATGTACCTTTAACTGCTCCCTTGTATTTTCCACCAAGGGGTCGCTACAGCAGATTAATCCACTTTGGTAATTTGGCAGAGGATTTACACCAGATGCCCTTCCTGACACAACCCTGCATGGTGAGAGGGACTTGTGTCCCCACCAGGAATCAAACCAGGGATTTTTTGCTTGTAAGGCAAACGTGTAAAAACCACTACACTTCAGGGGACACCTCACTTCAGGCACCAAAATACAAGATGAGAAGGTTACAAGCAACAATACTAAAAACAAATACTCTGAAATCATACAAAACTAAAACACAAACTCTATATGACCATGGCAGGTGTGGAGTTTGCATGCTCTCCTCATGTTTCCTCCAGCAGTCCAAATACATGCACGTAAGGATAACTGGATTTCTAAAATAGCCATGGGTATAAATGTGAGTGTGAATGGTTGTCTGTCTCTCTCTGTGTTAGCCCTGTGATGGACTGCCACGACCTCTCCAGGGTGTACCCTGCCTTTAGTCTTATGAAGGCTGGGATGGAATAATGCAAGTTAAAAATATTCAAATGCTAAACTTCCTAAGAAAGGAGAAGTATCAGATGCATGAAGTCCATCCCCCACCCCCCTCCAGAAAAAGAAAAAAAAAAGAAACCCTAAAGGTTTAAAATAAACGTGTAAACTACTCCTTTCACAGAACAGTGCAAACTGGCTATAACTGGTGTGGGAGGTGGGAGGCCCTATACTCAAGCTGGCAGCTTCATTAATTATATGAGCAAGAATATGGTCTACAGTGAAGTGAGTGGTAAACACTGCTGTATGAAAACTTCAGCTTTTGGGCAATTGCCTGTCTCCAATAGCTTTTGGTTCTGAGACCAAGAATGCTTGATGCTTTTTCAGACTGTAACTGAATCCACTCACTGAACTAGATTTATTGCTTCTTTAATCAGCAGTGTCCAACTATGCCATCACAAACACGTTCAACATTTGCTAACACAATGTGCCACTAGAACACAGGAGTGATGGTTGCTGAAAATTTGTATTTCTGTGTCTCCACAGGTATTAGTAAAAATAATTGTTTTCATCCATCATTAATTGTCATTCGCAACAATTCTAGTCGATTTCATGTTATATTAGATAAAAACAAAATGCTTTTCTTTCAAAAACAAGACTTTTCTAGGTGACCCACTTTTGAGTGATACTGTAAATAATTTGTTGTTTATGTGTGACCCATATGACTTCAAAAGTTTCCTAATTTCAGTGGGGGCGTGGGAAACCATGTGAATATCAGCAAATTGTTGTTTCATATATGAAACAACAATTTGCTGATGTTACTGTGCTGACAACATGCACATTTATTTAGGTAGAATTCACCATGAATCCTTTTTTTATTGTTCATGTTGTAACCTTTATTTTTGAAGTGGGGCACAGCAAAAAGTTTGAGAAACACTGCCCTTTTGGTGCAGTAACAACACTTTTTGATCATTTTCACACCTCACGTCAAAGGGTTGATATGCTATCATGTGAAAAAGTTTCCACAGAACTCTGTGCAGTCATGTAAAAAACTAATGCATCCTATGATTTAACAGCTTATAGGACCACCTTTAGTAGCAATAATTTAAATTAATCATTTTCTGTATGCCTTTATCAGTCTCTTACATCATTGTGGAGGAATTTTGGCCCACTCTTCTTTATAATGTTGATTTAGTTTATTGAGGTTTGGAGGTATTCTTTTATGCATAGCTGTCTTAAGGTCCTGCCACAGCATTTCAATCAAGATGAGCTCTGGACTTGGCAATGGCAACGTCTTGAGTCTTTTCTTTTTCAGCCAATCTGTTTTAGATTTATTGGCATGCTCGTGATCATTGTCTTGTTGCATTACCCAGTTTCAGCCGAGCTTTAGCTGTTGGATGGAAAGCCTCACTTTTAACTCTGGAATACTTTGTTATACAGAAGAGTTCATGGCCGACTCAGTGACTACAAGGTGTCCGGGTCCTGTGGCTGCAAATCAAGCCCAAATCATCATCCTTCCACCACTCTGCTTGATAGTTGGCATGAGGTGTTTGTGCTGATTTGCTGTGTTTGGGTTTTACCAGATGTGATGCTGTGCATTATGAACAAACAACTCCACTTTGGTCTTGTCTGTCCAAAGGATATTGTCTAAAGAAAAATGTAGTTCCTTAATAATATTTATAATTTTCTTTCTGAATAAAGAAAGAAGTCAGAACAAGGCTTGCCACATTGCACAAGTTTGTTGAGACCATACAGCTATACATAAATAAGAACACAGCAATAAGGTTTCTGTTTCACATCTTCTGACTGGCTTAGACCTTTCTGTGTGGACTTTGTACCAGTGCTATAAAAATGGAAGTACATGACATTACAAGCACAGAAAGGAAAATGACTGCAAAACACTTTATAATACCAAAAGGAAGCTCCTTCTAATTGACATTGTGTGTTCTGTGATTAAATAAATTGTTAACATTAAAATGAAAACTGCATTTAACTGTTTTTGTCATGAATGTGGAGTGCTGAAGGGATGACCCAAATGCAGACACAGAGGACTGACAGACAAAACTGAAAGGGTACTTTCATTTCTGAGGCTGATAAGTCAAAAAACAGAAAATACCAAAAATTACATTCCAATAGTCCAAAAAAATAGCTCCTAGCTACTTTTCCTTGACCTCGATGGAAAATGTCATGAGGTCAAGGAAAGACGTAAAGAAGAATTAATAAGGACTTAAGAAACAAGAAGTCTGGTGATTTGAGAATCGGACTGCACTTACACTAGGCTACTATGTGATGGTCCATGTTTGTGATGTATGTTTGCTACAGTGAAATAACAATTTTCTGAAGGATTACAAAAAGTGCATGTTCAACCTGTTGTGATTATTATATATATATATATTATTATACATTCTTCATCCACAAAGCACTGTTCTAAATTAGCCTTACTTCCTTCACATTTCACAAGGCAACAATGTCATAACATTTTTTTCCTACTACAGCAGTGAAAGGTTAATGGTTCATCTGTGGGCTAAATATTGTTGAAAGACATAAAAAAGAAAATTGTCAGTAAGTTACAGCATATGACAAAAAAAGCACCATTAACTTATGTGATGATTTACGTGTCTCCTTGATCACACTGATTGTTTTTCCTTTCTGTTTGTTTGTAAAAGGTCAGCTGATGCCTCACTTATGATTGTTGCCGCTGCAAGAAATTATTTGAGTGAATGAACAGTATCTCTTCTTTTTTCATAAAGGATGATCCTGTGTATCCTATTCTAAAAGAGCAAATAAAGAACACACTGAAGCTCCTTTTCTATGTATTTAGAGAGCTGGAACAGCTCTTATTATTCCTGCCACACAGATACTTCCATGTCATTTTCAACCAGGAACCTTCATAAGCTAAAATTAGTATTTTGAACATACCTACAGAACTGAGAATGATGGATGAAGGATTATGGAGAGAACACAGGAGAAGGAGGAGATAGGAGAGACACATTGAACTACAGTGCCCTGCCAAAGTATTCATATCACTTGAACTTTTCCATATTTTGTCATGTTACAACCAGGAACATAAATGTATTTTATTGGGATTTTATGTGATAGACCAACACAAAGTAGTGTATAATTGTGAAATGAAAGTAAAAGGAAAATGACTCATGGTTTTCAAACTTTCTTTACAAATAAAAATCTGAAGTGTGCCATGCATATGTATTCAGCCCCTTTTACTCTGATACCCCTAAAAACAATCCAGTGCAACTAATTGCCTTCACAAGTCACCTAATTATTAAAGAGAGTCGACCTGTGTTTAATTTAAGCTCAGTATAAATACAGCTTTTCTGTGAAGGCCTCAGAAGTTTGTTGGAAAACATTAATGAGCAAACAGCATCAAGAAGAACAGGGAACACACCAGGCAGGTCAAGGATAAAGTTGTGGAGAAGTTTAAAGCAGGGTTAGGTTATAAAAAAAAATATTCCAAGGTTTGAACATCTCACGGAGCAGTGTTCAATCCAAAATGGAAAACGTTCATCCAAAAATGGAAAGCGTATGGTTCAACTGAAAAGTAACCAAGAGGCCAATGGTAACTCTGGGCATGGAGAGGATGAATCAGAGAAGCAACCAAGAAGCCCCTAGGTAACTTTGGAGGAGGTGCAGAGATCCACAGAGAATCTGTCCACATGACTATTGTTAGTCATGCACTCCACAAATCTGGCCTTTATGGAATTGTGACAAGAAGAAAGGCATTGTTACAAAAAACCCCATAAGAAGTACCTTTTGCAGTTTTCCACAAGCCATGTGGGAGACACATCAAACACGCTGAAGAAGGTGCTCTGGTTAGATGAGACCAAAATCGAACTTTTTGCCTAAATGCAAGACACTGTGTGTGGTGGAAAACTAACACTGCACATCACCCTGAACACACCATCACCATTGTGAAATGTGGTGGTGGCAGTATCATGCTCTGGGGATCCTTTTCTTCAGCAGGGACAGGGAAGCTGGTCAGAGTTAATGGAAAGATGGATGGCACCAAAATACAGGCAATCTTAGAAGAAAATCTGTTTGCCCGCAAAATACTTAAGACAAGAGGTTCACCTTCCAGCAACACAGCAACCCTAAATGTACAGCCAGAACTACAATGGAATGGTTTAGATCAAAGCATATTCATGTGTTAGAATGACCCAGTCAACATCCAGACCTAAATCCAACTGAAAATCTGTGGCAAAAACATGAAAACTGCTGCTCACAGACACTCTCCATCCAATCTGACTGAGCTTGAGTTATTTTCCAAAGAAGAACAGGTACAAATTTCAGTCTCTAGATGTGCAAAGCTGGTAGAGACATATCTCAAAAGACTGTAACTGCAGCAAAAGGTGGTTCTGCAAAATATTGACTCAGGGAGACAGAATACATATGCACGCCACACTTTTCAGATTTTTATTTGTAAAAAGTTTTGAAAACCATGAATCATTTTCCTTCCATTTCACAATTATGCACTACTTTGTGTTGGTCATCACATAAAATCCCAATAAAATACATTTACTTTTGTGGTTGTAACGTGACAAAATATGAAACAGTTCAAGTGGAATGAATACTTTGACAGGGCACTGTAACTACTCAATAATACTTGAAACACAGACAAGGTAGACCTAAAATGTAACAAGAGTTAAGGCTCAAAATACTAATTAATAAATACAAGAAATAATATTAAAAACAAAGAAACTCTGAAACCATGGCCAAGTAAGCCAGAAGTCGAAACTTTAACTCAAAATCCAGGGCTCATAATAGTTTTAGCTGTTTCAGGTAGAGCTGATTTTATATTCTTAACCTATATTACAGTTGTATTCAATTAGCTCATAAAAGGTTTGTTTATAAAATAAAGCTGCAACATGAATATTATGATATAAAAGGATACATTTTGTCACAGTGAAGCATACCTGGAAAAATGTATTTAACTGCGGTATTTAAATGTACTTGTTTTCCAACTCTGGTGTTTTTACCATAAAGTTTATCAAAGGACACTTTCTAGCACATGAATAAATGACACACTTCCCTTCCTGTTGTTGTTTCCTCATGCTGCTCACAGTGTCATTGATGGTGTGGTTTACTGTGCTATCTTGAGCTGAGCTCCAGAGTGGCTGGGATGACATCATCACTCACATCACCTCCTTCCAGCTCAGCAGGAGAGATGCAAAGTCAGGTACAGGGTGAGATTAAACACACACACACACACACACACACACATACACACACACACACACACACACACACACACGTGTTTTAACCAGCAGGTTGTCTGAGGATCAGCACTGCTAATTTCTTGGCGCCCTTGTTGAAGTGTTGCAAGAGAAAGCTTGTGTGAGTCAGACTGACACTTCAAACCCTTGCAAAAACAAGAAATAAAGGTCTTCTCTTTACTGAACAAAGGCTGAATTATTTCCTTCAGTTTGTGGGTGTGATTCACCTTCTGATAGGACTATTAAACCAATGCTGGAATACTGGACGGGCAACTTTTTCTGGGTACCAGACTCCCTAGGGCCTCCATAAGACCTTAAGGTAAGTTTTCAAAACAGAAAAGACTAAAGGTCACTCTAGTGATCTATTATTCCACTTTTTAAGAGACATGAAAAATACAGAAAAAAGGAATGAACTGGCTTGCAGTTGCTGGTACTGGCATAAACAGATAATTTGGGTATAAAAGAGTCATAAAAGTTACCCCAAACTGTTAAAATAACGGCAAGATATGCAAACTAAAATCAGCTTTCTTTTTGCAGTCCTTTTGTCATTTTTCATCTCTTTATAATCATTTCTGTCTCATTTTAGTTGTTTTAGCTGTTTGTGTCTTTTTGTTGTTTCAGTGTTTTTGTGATCATTTGATTGACTTTTCAACAACAAATAGTAAAAATCATATCAATCAGAGACCAGGAGTCCCTGGACCTGTTTCTGGTAGGCTCTGCAGTGAATTACATGAGGTCATGTTTAGACTCTATCCCTAAACAAGAAAAGAAAAAAGCAGCCACATAATTCATTTAAATTCCAGTGCAGCTGTCTGTTGGCACAGTAAGGCTGCTTACAAGGTCATCTGACAAAAAAATTTAATCATATTCAACTTTTGCAGTGATGCAACATCATCATCTACAATATTGTCCATTCACATACATGCAAGCACACAATCCTGGCACATTACACTGAAACACTGTTGAAGTATTTCTACTGTTTAGCTCACGAACAAAAGATAAGCTTGTTGCCTCCATGATATCTGCCCAGTCTGAAACCATCTGAATACAGTAAAATACATTTCAGTAAGGCCACTCAGGTGTGAAATTATTTATTTAGTACAGCAGCAGTGTATAGTTAGGCTTCCATTCATCTAGACTACATGCTTATCACACCCCACATATGTTGAATATAAAATTGGCTATAAAATATACAATTTTATTGTCTGAAATAAAAATAAAATTGAACATTAATGAACTATGACAATTAACTGAAACTATATTGTGTTCCCACAAAACCAACTAATAACTGGGAATAAAATTATACAGGAAATGTTCTTAGTTTAATCATTAGATTGGTCAAATTAGTTACAAATTACAGACTGCCTGGTCCATTTGTTTAATGAAACTTGGGATGTCTATATGACTGTTAGTGAACTGCCTTCAAAAAGTGCTTTGTTCATATTGTAATACTTGCTCTGAACTTTTGAAAATATGCCCCTGACAAATAACTTCTATATCATAATAATTTTAAATTTAATTTTGAAAAGAGAAAATCTTCTCTGTAAATGAACTGACTGAACTACACTAAAAAAACAAGAAATCAAGTTTTATAAAAAAGAATATAACATTAGAAAAAATATCAATACATATTAAATAATAACATAAATATTATAAATAATAATAAACACATAACAAATTATCATATAAATAATAACTATTAATATTAATAAAATGATAACAGTTGTTATTAAAGGTAGTAACTAATTAGCTCAGAGGCGGATGCCAGAGTGGTGGAGGACTGAATCAACAGGCAGCAATGCAGAGCAGCAATCTATCATGACAGAGGGAAAGTTAAAAATTCTGTATCTTAAAACTTCTTTTCCTTTTGGCTGTTCCCTTTGCCAGTAGATCATCTGCCTCCACCCTATCACTCACCCTATCCCTTGCATCCTTTTCTGTCACATCAACCCTCTACATGCCCTCCTTAACTACATCCATGAACCTTCTCTGTGGTCTTTCTCTTTTCCTCCTTTCCCCCATCTGCACCATAGATCACCAAATTGAGGGTGTGTGTTTGGTATATGATGTGAATAGAATGAGGCATGTTATGTATATATGGTGCAGTGCTACTCAAGTTCCCTGCCTGAATTAATTCACAAGGTTTGCTCAGTTAATTAAACCGGACTTCCAGGATGGCACATTATATTTCACTAATACAGCAATGTCTTAACAACTCTCTCTTCGTTATTTCAAAGCAGAGCTGATTTTGTTTGAAATCCCCGTTTAGCCCTCTAACCTCAGGCCCCATCTTCTACTAAAGGGTTTGTTGGCAGTTATGTGGAAGTGAAAGCCTTCATCAGTAGCTCCCCTCCAGTGTTTCTTTTTTTTGTCAAATAAAATTTTTTTGAGATTCCTCTATTTTAATGTTTTTGTTCCTTCTCTGTTAGAACCCGTTAGCTTCAGTAATTTATACACATGACTGCACATTTACATGTTTCTGCGTGCAGGGTGCAGCCATTATATTGTGTGCATATAATGTTAACAACAATTTCTTCTTCAAAGTCAAGGGGTTTTATGTGCACCTCAGTATTGTGTTTTTGCTCAGGAGACAGTGAGCAGCACTTTCTTATTAAAGCCCGGTGACACATTGATCCTCAAACAGCCCCCAGGAGACCAATCTCCATCTCAACCACTTTAGATGCTTTCACAGGAAATCAACTCAAAAGCATCTTCTTTTTTCCCCCTTTTGTCTTCCAGCCCCTTACCACCTGTGTCTCACTCATCTGAAGTCTAAATATGGTATATATGGTGTTCTGATCAATGACACCCACTGAGGAGACTGTGCTGTTTGTGTGCAGAGTAATGTCGTGGATAATCTGCCATTGAACTGTACTGTGAGTGAGCACAAAGGACAAAATGGAAAACGGTGACCTTTTGTGGTGCGACGAGAGGAATTAAAAAGAAACAATGTGATAAGCTAGTAATTTGGAGGCATTAAGACATTGACAAAAAGGGAGTAAAACAAATGTGATGTGCCACAGCCAGTGAGGAAGCTGTGGATGAGCATTAGGTTGAAGCGGCCACTGCCCCCACGAGGCCCCTGTCGATTCATCCTTCCGGCAGGAAGTGTTTAAGGATCAATAAGAAGCGAGGGTCTCTAGAGAGAGACAAAGAGAGAGCCTTCGTTCAAACCAGGTCTCTTTATGTTTCATTAAATAGCTCCTCGCCCTGTTCTGGGTTTGAATTGAGAATAATGCGCTTAAAGGTTTCAGTTGTCATTAACATCACTGCTAATAAAAGCAACAGTAGAGGCTCTTTTGCACATCATCATCCTGTCCACGTAGATTTCTATCTCTAATTTTTACTACTTATTAAACTACTCCACAATTTCCATCCACCCATTGATCCATCCATCCATCCATCCGTCCATTCATCCATCCATCCATCCATCCATCCATATTCTCCTGCTTATCCAGTTCAGGGCTGGAAGGGGCCTGGAGCCTATCCCAGCTGGAGTACCAGAAGAAAGCCTGTACAGGCACAGGGAGAACTCCAAACTCCACACAGAAAGACCCCAGCTAGCCAGTGAATTTAAATCCAGGACCTTCTTCCTGTGAGGTGGCAGTACTAGCCATGTCCCTCCACATCTTAATTAGATTAATAGTATTTCATTTGCGCTTTCAAAAATGTATTTATTTTTCAGAACACATGCTTCCTCTGCATGGCTTAGAATCTAGCTTCACCCAGAAATATGTCTTGATTATTGTTACTCTGCAGAATGTTTTTCATTCATCTGCTTAAGGAGGAAGGTTTCTCAGTTTATTCAAGAAGAAGAAACTGAGTTCAACCCGACTGCTGCTGACCATGTCCATCCCTTTATGACCACGTCTTCTGATTGCTCCTTCCAGCAGGATTACACACCATGTCACAAAGCTCAAATCATCTCAAAACAGTTTCTTGAAGATGACAGTGAGTTCACTGTACTCAAATGGCCACTGTCGTCACCAGTTCTCAATCCAATAAAGCACCTTTGGGAGGAGGTACAAAGGAAGATTCACACCAGCCTACAAACCTGCAGAAATTGCGTGATACTATCATGTCGATATGGACATGAGGAATGTTTCCAGCACCTTCTAGAATCTATGCCAATATAAATTTAGGCAGTTCTGAAGGGGGTCCAACCCAGTACTAGCAAGATGTACCTAATAAAATACCCAGTGAGTGTATATTTGCATGTATAAAGTTGTGATTGGCCTATATAGGAGGTGATTGAGCATATTTATATTTTACAGTGAAATATGTGCATAATTTTTCCTAATGTGAAGTCATAACAACAACATAAATTGGTGAGAAGGTTGTGACGAGTCACAAGGTAGACCTACGGTAGGTATATTTAGTTACTGCAAATGAGTGATCAGCATTTCACTGAAAGTGATATAATCAATACTTATGCTTAGTCCCTATAGTGACAGTGACAAAAAGCATCCAAATTCATCTGATTTCTTGGGACCTCATCAGAACCTTAACAGACAGAGGGTCTCTGAAGTTAATCCTTTTTAGTGCTTTACAGTGAATCCCTGAGCTGCTTCCCTGATGACAGTTACACGCAGAGGGACTAAAACTGGCAACACTTCAGTTGCATGTTTTCGTTTAATCATTTGTCTATACGGCTAATCATTGCAAGGATCGCTGAGAGCTGCTTAGCAGTTGAGAAAAGAGTTTAGAAAACAAGATCAGGACGTGGGAGCTCTAACTAGAAGCAGGTGTGTCGGAAACACCCAGATTAAATACTGACCTTTCAGAGAGCTCATCCTCTCACTACCACCTGTCTGTTGCCTGACCAGGTCATTATTTCAGTCCTTAACCCCACAGATTCAATCCTCTCAGGAAGGATTATCATGAAGCTAAACTCTCCATGGCCCTCACTAAGATGTAAACATCACAGGGCCACGTGAAAAGCCTAATTTGGCTAAACAATGATGACAATACTGACTTTAACTTTATTTATTGTACCTGTATTGCTTGAAATGCACCTCAAAGAGCTTTACTGAATGAAAAAGAAATTATCACCTAAGATAAGCCTACTTAAATACTAAACCCCATCATAAGAGCTTTTTATTTCAGAGGTTGCTGACATGATCTGTTTTCTTTCTTCTGCCAAGTGATGGAAGAAAAGATCATCTGCAAATACTTCTGCATGACAGAGTCCAAGTTACATGGACAGAGGGAAACGTCATTTCCCATTTTGCCAGTTCAGTTCAGTCAAGTATGAGCCTAATCCCTCACCCACATAGCATGTACACTGGATTATAATTCTTTCTGTGGAGAAGGATAAGTAGGAGAATTATTAAACTATGAACAGCACATTTTTATACATTTTATGAAAGATTTAATTGTTTTGAATTGATAGGTGTTATTTTGTGGCAGGTGATATCCCGACTCCCCCTTCCTTGCAAAATTTTGTTCTCTGATTAAGCCCAACTGGTGTTGGATATGTATATTTTGGACCATCTTTGATTTGTCTTTGTTACACCAATTACTGGCTTGACCTTATTTTGGTCACCTCTTTAGTTCATCATTAAAGTGTGAAGTATGAGTCTAATTATCATCAACTCTGACAGCACAATGCCAATATAAGACGTTTAAGTTTTTTGTGACAAACTATCATTCATGCTTTTATTTCCTCTCGGTTAGATTACTGTAAAGGTCTTTTAATGTGTATCAGTCAGAAATCAAATCATAGACTTTAGATAGTTTTAAAATGCTGCAGCAAGACTTCTCACAACAACCAATAAAAGTGTAAATATAACACCAGTTTTACTGTCTCTGTACTGGCTGCCTATCTGTTTTGAAATTGATTTTAGGATTTTACTTCTCACTTTTAAAGCCCTTTATGGCCTGGTTTCAGAATACATACTGGGACTGCTGTCCCAGTACCAACCAGTGAGTAACTTAAGATCCTCAGACATCAACTCCACTTCAAGTACTAAGAGAGCAGGTGATGTGCTGTAAGAGCTCCTTGATTGTAGAATGACCTGCTTGAGGAACTCAGCCTCACTTCATCGCTGACTTTCTCTAAATCAGTGTTAAAGACTCACTTATATTGTAAGGCTTTCTTGCAAATTTAATCATATTATTTATCACATCTTTCTTAGCTTACTTCTGTTTAATTCTTTTAAGTTTTATGTTTTATTTAATTTTAATTTATTCTTTACTATGGAATTGCACTGCATCTTATTCTTTCAGCGTTCCACTTGAGTCATGGCATTTTCTAAATGACATACAAAGAGTTTTTATAACTTATTTCCCTTAGTGCTTTTTTCTCTTTCTTTCATTTGTTTTTTTTAATTTATTGTGTTTTTTAAATTTATTTTTTATTTTTTAATTCTTTATTTATTTTAATTTATTTAAAAATATTGTGTGTTATTATTTGTTTTTGGAACACACTCAATAAAATGCTATACAAATAAAGGTCGTTTTTATTATTATTAATATTATTATTATGTTGTAATAAGCTGTTCAAGGAGCTGTATCTGGGGCTGTGGCTGATGTGTTCATATGGCTCTCTGTATGTGGAGGCTGTGAAGAGCGGGTCAAATGTCTTCTTTTTATGTGAACTTATTCCTTTCATAAGACAACCTCACATAGAGGGAGGAGGATATCTAGCATTGTGTCAGTGGTGAGTTGTAGCAACAATAAAAGGGTGTGGCTTCTTTAAGGACAGTGTTAAATAGATCAGTGAAACACACACGGCCCAGTCAGTGCAGGAAGATGCGGTCAATTCGACCAGACACACAGAATATGTTAGTATTAAGTGCACCATCAAAATAAAAGCCCCTCATAATAACATTGAAAATCATTCATTTTTACAGAAATAAATTGTGTAACAAAAACACTTTTTCTTCTGTGGCTGCTACATCTAGACAAAGGGTTATCTTTAAAATGTCTGCTTTTAGGGAACCAAGCGTTTAAGCCGGACCACATGCATTTTCACTTCTATGTTTCCAAGTATATGTAAAGCTAAAGGAAAGTACAAAGTGACCTACAAACTAGTGGGGAAGTGAAAGTAAAAATAGCACAATAATATACAACATGATGACACAAAATTTAAAAGGCTACTGACTGCTCGTGTCCATTAAGTACACAGAAATAAAAAAATGTGGAAGTTTCACTTTAAGGATACACAGAGCAATACAGTTATTTCTATCAACTAAACATGTTTTATTTTTGATATAAAACCAACACAGTGAAATATGTTTAATAAAATTCAATACAATATAGAAAACATATACAGCTAGAAGCTTTTTTCAAGTTAAACAACAAGGCCAACTTGCTGCTGGTTATTTATATACACTATATGGATAAAAATACTGGTGAATCTATGCATTACACCTATAGTTTTTATGATATCTCATTATAAGTCCACTGATATTAGTTTAGACTTGGTCCCCCCTTTGCAGCATTAACAGCTTCCACTCTTCTGGAGAGGCTTTCTACAAGATTTTAGTGTGTCTGTGGGAATTTTTGCCCATTTGTCCAGAAAAGCATTTGTGAGGTCAGACATTGATGTTGGAGGAGAGGGTCTGGCTCACAGCCTTTGATCTAGTTCTTCCCAAACATGTTGGATGGGGTTGAGGTTGGGTCTCTATGTGGGCCAGTCAAGTTCTTCCACACCAAACTCATTCAGCCAGCTTTTATGGAACTTGCTTTGACCCAGACTCATCCATCAAACTGCCAGACAGAGAAACATGATTTATGACTCTACAGAACACATTTTCACTGCTCAAGTCCAGTGGCAGCATGCTGTACTCCACTCCATCCCCACACTTGGCATTGTACTTGGTGCTGCTCGACCATGAAGCTCTGGCTGCACTGATGCAGATGTTAATATCAGAGGAGGTGACTGAGTCAGCAAAGTGCTGGTGATTTTTACGCCTTAGCACTCGGTGCTCCACTCTGTAACTTTACCTGGTCTGCTACTTCAGGGCTGAAAGGCTGGGATTCCTAAACCCTTCCACTTTACAATAATGCCACTTACTGCTGGTGATGGAAATTTCACAAATGGATTTGTTGCAACAGTGGCTTCCTATTACAGCACCACACTCAAATTCGAATTTAGAATGACCAAGTCTTTGACAAATGTATGTAAAGGTAGACTGCATGGCTAGGTGTTTGATGTTGCAAACCTGGGACAAATTATTGAATGAGACACCTGATTTCAATGTTTAAGAAGCATGTCCCGATACTTTTGTCTATTTACTGTAAATGACTTTGAGGAAAACTGTTCTGTTTTCCTACAAAGGTACTTAAAATTGTATCCAGTTCTCTTTTTTATTCACTAGTGTTGCATAATTTGGTAAATCTGTGATAAAACTGAAAAGAAACACCTCCTTTCACACTTCCTTTTTCATGCACATTACTTTCAAAGAATAGATCAGGAACAGGACGTAGTACCGCATTATTCATATGGAAAATTGTTTTCGTCAGTGCAAAATTTGGCCTCTGGGGAGTCTGATGTTCGCTGCATTTTGGAGTATAAGATTTCCAGTGATAAATGTCTAATCAGTTAATGTTACTTCGATTTGCAATGACGAGTTTTTGTTGGTTAAATCGATGTGGAAATTCAATTTAAAAACTCATAGCTGTGTAAGAATATTTTCCATGAAAATACTTCGTATCCCATACTGCCTAGTCCATTATTCTGCCAACCCTAACTCATGCCATACTAAGCTGGCTGGGGAATGGGCTGTTCAGGTGCTCATTATTTGCTATAAGGGGCTGGAGAACATTTAACACTGGGCGTAAAGGAATGTCTTCATCAGATGTCCTCTATTTCGTTCTCTGCCAGTAGCCACGTTTGCATAAAACACAAACCTGGCAACCCACATGACCTCACATGTCAAGGAGATGCTGTGTCCTGATAGGAATAAATTATATTTGGCTTCTCTACACCTTCTGCTTCATTCTGCACAATATTAGATGAATCCCATGTATTTCAGACAAGTCTTCAGAGGTTAATGTTAACTCAGATACTCTGATGGAGACTGCCTTTACACATTACAAATCTTCATTTTCAGTGTACAGAGAAAGTACATTTGTTGTGAAGATCCCTGGTCCAGTTCTATGCAGACACAGTGAACACGGCACTTGTAATGTCTCTGTGAAGACCACTGTGAACATCTATAAAAAATCTTTGATATTCTGCCCAAACTGTGGGCTCCAAAAGAGGCAAGTCGTCGTGTTTTTCTGCTTTATTCTGAAAGCATTAAGCGGAAGTAGAGCTTTTTCTCATTCTGAGTGGTTGATGGGGGGTCTGTGGAGAGAGGGGCCAAGTGTTCAGCAGGAGCAGCATAGTGCGTCGAGCAGAGATGGAGGCAGAGCTGAGCGGCTGCGAGCGCGTATAAACAGCAAAGAAGCACACCAGAAGAGCCCGGGGAATAACCATGTTTGATCCCGAAAAGTGAGCCTCTTTCACCAGGATTGCTTCAGATACACCAGCGTCATGAAGCCAGTCCTGCATTGAGGTGAGAGCTGTCGGCATCGCAGCCCCTGCCGCTGCGTTTTTGTGTCTTATTTAGCGCGTCTGGACCATCCTGACGTTCGCGATCAGACATTTCTTGCGGAGCGTTTCTGTGCGCGCACGCCGAGAGCAGCAAGGCATCAGCATCGTGATTCGTCAAGGACGGCAGCAGCGCACCTCCAGGTGCTGAGGAGGAGAGGAGGCAGCTCTGCCCGGGTGTTCAAACCGCTTCATCCCCTCAGTCAGCCTCCGCGCTGCCTGAAGAGCTTTTAATGGTAGAGAACAAGTGCAGAGGTTTGATGAGGATAACCGTTTTTTTTTTTTTTTTGTCGGGGGGGTTGAACAGAAAGAGAGGGTGAGTGTGTGCGGGTGAGGCTTCCTGGTCTTGAGGTGGGTGGGTTGAGGGGATTTGGGTGTAAAAGGGGCTTTTCCGATAATCCGTTGAATAGACTTGAGGGAGTTGAGTGCGGTCGGGCTGAGGACGGCTCGGGGGCCTGAGGTGAGGTGAGCTGCAGTCCAGGTCCAGCTTGTGAGGATCCGGTGTAGCGGCTCGTGACTCGACACGCGGACTCCCATTCATCGCCTGCTTTTGGACCTGTGTCTGTGAGCCCATTCAGCAGGAGTCTACTGCGGATTCCCATTCATGAAGTCCAGTGCGCAGCCTGCACAACGATCCACTGTTGGCTTTAAATAGGCCTGCAGGAGGCCCGTTATAGGCCCGCTATTGACTTTCTCTCATGTATCTTTTTATTGGCTACACGAGGCAGTCAGTTAATATGAAGCTTTATAAGTCTGATTTGAACAGGATGCAAGCCTGGTCCTTTATGTCATGTTTATATCTTTGTAATATTCTGGTATGACTCCTATGAGGCTGTACTGCTTCATCAACATCATATTATGTTCCATATTGCCCATGCCGTTTTTTTGTTGTGCAGTATAAGCATAATTTAAAAATCAAGGCTTTCAAAGACTGAACACTTGTTTCAAAGAAGTTAAGCTTTACAGGCTTGACATGAGCTCCTTTGCCAGGTGATAAAACAACACCATACACAGGGGTGTGGGCAGAATAGCAAGAACACTCATGCAATCCACAATTAATCAGTGTGATAGGATTTCAAGACAGCTGTGGCTCAGGAGGTAGATCAAGTTGTCTTCTGACTGGAGTGTTGGTGGTTTGATCCCTGGCTGCCCCAGTCTATGTGCTGAAGTGTCCTTGGGCAAGACATTGTTGTTCCTGATTCATCTATCGGAGTGTGAATGTGCACATGATAGTTAAATGCATAGAATAAAGCGCTATATGAATGGGTGAATGGGGCTTGCAGTAAAAAGCTCTTTGAGTGCTCAGAGTAGAAAAGTGCTATATAAGTACCACTCCATTTACTGGAAAGACTTTACAATTCTTGACTAAAACTTTGACATGTGAAGATATACCACTTAAAATGTGCTATTTATTCTACACTAGGAGAGCACAACAAAAAAATCTATGATTTAATGAAATAAGATAGATAACCATGAAACAGTCTCTTTATATACACTCACTGGTTACTTTACTGGCACACCTGTTCAACTGCTCATTAACACAAATATGCAATAAGCCAGTAACATATCAGCAGCTTAATCCATTTAGGCATGTAGATATGGTGAAGACAACCTGCTGAAGTTCAAACCGAGTATTAGAATGGGAAAGAAAGGTGATTTAAGTGACTTTGACATGTTTGTTGGTATCAGATGGGCTGGTCTGAGTATTTCAGAAACTGCTGATCTACTGGGATTTTCCTGCACAACCAACAGAGAACGGTCCAAAAAATATCCAGTGAACAGCAGTTCTCTGGGCAAAGATATCTTATTGATGACAGAGGTCAGAGGAGAATGGCCACACGGCTTCAAGCTGATAAGAAGGCAACACAAACTCAAACAAAAGTGTGCAGAAGAGCATATCTGAATGCACAACACGAACATGAAGCAGATGGGCTACAGTAGCAGAAGACCACACTGGGTGCCACACTTGTCAGCTAAAAACAGGAAACTGAGGTTTGCATTTCACATGGGTTCGCCAAAGTTGGACAATAGAAGAGAGAAAAATGTTGCTTGGTCTGATCATTCTTGATTTCTGCTGCGACATTTAGATGGTGAGGGTCAGAATTTTATTTATCTAAAATGTATCTATATTTAATGAAGCACCTGCAAAGTAAGCAAATTCTCCCCTGGGATTAATAAAGTATTCTGATTCTGATTTGTTGTAAACAACATGAAAGCATGGATCCATCCTGCCTTGTTTCAACAGTTCAGGATGGTGGTGGTTTAATGGTACCTTCGGCTGCTCCCTTGTATTCTCCTCAAGGGGTCGCCACAAGGGGATGCCACAGCAGATTAATCCACATTGGTAATTTGGTGGAGGTTTTACACTGGATGCTGTGCAATGTAAGGTAAAAACCCAACAGTAACATACATGTAATGTAACATACATGCCTATGCACTGTGGGAGGAAACCAAAGCTCCTGGAGGAAACCCACACAGCCACAAGAGTCACTAGAATTATAAAACTAACTGACAGATTGATCAGTATTGAAAATTAGTATCTGTGTAAATATACATGTTTGATTTCAACTGCAAATGTTTTTTTTAGTTTTCATTACTTTTTAATATAAATGATTGGGCGTACATTTGCAAAGATGAAGTATGATGGCCTGATAGATTAAATATAGTTAATAAGTGTAAATGACTATAACTAATCCACGGCTGAGATTAGCAAAAAAGTAATGTAATATAGATTCATGTAAGCAGCTGTGTCCAACAACTGTTAGTACAATCATCATGCTCTTTTTACATTAGCTTCACCGCAAATTAAAAGCCCATCTAGTCGAGCAGCTGAAACACTTGATGCTCACACAGGTTGTACTGTATTCTTCCTTCTGTGTGCGGCTCTGTGAGAGGCCTGTGGTCATCTGTGAAATTAGTTAGACCTGGTGGGTGAGAGACAGGAAATGGAAGTCAGTGGTGCAATGTGCATCTCCCACGCGCTTCGTCCTTTATCACTGGCTGCCATATGGATGCCTGAGCTCACTCAACATTTACATTGTCACTGTTTGCCAGAGGAAGCATGAGAGCATGAGGGAGAGAGAGCGAAGACTGTCTGCCCATAGAGGAAATGCTAATTTATGTGTTTAATATCTGTGTGATGAGGCTGTACCTACATGATTAGAAGTGAAAAAAATCCCAGAGGTAAATGGGGCTCAGTGTATTTGCTTGCAGTTACAGTTTGGTGATTTGGTCCTCAGGAATGCTCGTTCTCCATCATGTCTGGGTTCTTATCATTGTTTGTATCTGTCTGCCTCCACATACATTCATACTCAGACTCACACAGACAGCTCTATGCAGCTGGGCATATCAGTGTCTGGATCGGGACATAGCTTTTATAATGTCTGTCTGTGTGCCATCAGCCATCCAGTCTCACACAGGCACTCTCCGTGGTCCTGTGTCACATGATGGAAACTCTTCCAGACAACATTCAGGAGCTTAAGGGAGCCATGAGGTTATCAGTGCTTAGGTTAAAGGTCACTGACCAGCTCCTCTGAAGTGAACAGATCTAAAAGTATTTGAAGGTCAGGGTCTATCACTGCTGACCCCTTTTTCTGCTCTTTCTCTTGCTGCAATGTCTAAGCCCTTTCTTCAATATACCTCCCTATCTCTAGTGTCTCCCTCCTGGGATTTTTTTAATCTTGTGTCTACATCTCCTCTGCTTTTCCTTCCACTTCCATCATTCTTTCTTTTTATCCACTGGTAAAAGGGGAGTGCATAGTACCCTTTTTTCTATTCTGCTATATTCACAACAGACACCTGGAAGGCTGCTGTATTGTGTATTCTGTAGGAAAGTCATATTTTTTTTTTTGTGAATGTGACTTTGCTCCTGTGTCAGAGTTTGCTTCTGCTTCTGTCCTTCTGTTCCTGTGCAAGAGTATAAGTAAGTAAGTTTTATCTCTTAAATGACAAACATGTATTTTAAATTATACAAACCAATGTACATATGACATTTAGATGTGTAGAGCAACGTCTTCAACCATATTGTATTTTGGTTTAAATAACAATCTTCTTCTTCTTTTGGCTGCTTCCTTTAGGGGTTGCCACAGTAGATGATCTGTCTCAATCTCACTCTATCCTTTGCATCCTCTTCTGTCACCCCAACCCTCTGCATGTCATTCTTCACTACATCCATAAATGTCCTCTGTGGTCTTTCTCTTTTCCTCCTTCTTGGCAGCTCCATTTTCAATGTCATTTCTCCAATATATCCACTCTCCCTCCTCTGTACATTTCCAAACCATAGTCCTTGTATTTAAAGTCTCTACTCTCACCTCCACATTTGTACCTTTCTTCTCTCTCACTGCATTCTAACATGTCTTCCCCCTCTCCTAATCCTTTGTCTTCTGCCAACAGTGGCATAGTTTCCACTGTCACCCTGCTGGTCAATAATACTGGTGGCGGGCCTCAGCCAATCTGATATGGAAATCTTATTGATCATTTTACAGGTCTGATTTGGCAAAGATTTTACAGCAGACACCCTTATTGACTCAACCCTCCCCATTTGTCCAAGCTTGGGACTGGCACTAGGAGTACACTGGCTTGTGGTTGCCATTGGCTGGGTTGTGTGAATAAATAACAATAATACTAGGTTAAAAAATAGTTTTGTTAATTTTCTTACAGTAGGTTGCCCATTTTTCTGTTATTATTCCATTAGTGGAAGGAAATAGTTCTCTGGGACACATTTAATGCATAGTATGCAAGTGTAACTCCTCCAGTTTTATATGCAAAAAGGATTGTGGTTCTATTATATTTGGTTGCAATTCTACCAGCATTTAAAAATAGATATGCAAATGAGCATGCCGGTGCATGGTCATAAAGGGTTAAAGAGGACCTACACTGATCACTGATAGGTGACATGAATAACCCTTAATATCTCCTCATCATGGCACCTGTTAGTGGATGGGATATATTAGGCAACAAGTGAACAGTTTGTCCTCAAAGTTGATGTGTTAGAAGCAGGAAAAATGAGCAAGCATAAGGACCTGAGTGAGTTTGACATGGACCAAATTTTCATGGCTAAACGACTGGTTCAGAGCGTCTCCAAAACTGCAGGTCTTGTGGGGTAATCCCAGTCTCTAGTGGTCAGTATCTAAAGTGGTCTAATGAAGGAAGAGTGGTGAACTGGGGGCAGAGTCAAGGGCGGCCAAGGCTCATTGATGCACATGGGGCAGCAAAAGGGGGACCAACACGATATCAGGCAGGGGTCAGAACGTTATGCCTGATCAGTGTACTAAACAAATTTTCAGCTACATACTTTAATTCTTGGACTTTGCTATAGTTGTTTTGTATTATTCAGAATAATTATATTGTTTTATTCTGGGCCTTGGTACAACCCCTCAGTTCAAGCTAGTAAGTGTTTTATTTGTCCAGTAAAATTACAAAACATAGTGATAACTAATCACTGAAATTTCTGAAAACTTAATGTGGCATATTAAAGTTCTTGTTTTTCAAAAAAAAAAAAAACAGCCCCAAAACTCAAAATATATAGCCTTACAATAACTAAAACCCACTTATAATAAATAAAAAATTCTTACATTGATGAGGTTGGAAAAGAAGAAATTTTTCTTACCCTCTCCCCCAAGTTTAAACAAATTTCATTTGGTAGTTATTGCATAACCTTGCCGACAATCTGCGTATTCTGCTTTTCTTAGATTCCTGTCATTTTGAACTGATCTAATTTAATTTAATTCAGTTAGACTTTGGGACTATTGAGCAAATCTCCTTTTTTCGTAGTGTAAATAATCAGTAATTAAAAAATAGCTGACAGCCCTGACAGTTTTAAAATAATCATTATTTCCAGTCCCAATTACTGAAACTAACAAATGTTTTTTAATATCAGTCCATCAAGAGGTTAATTTTATGAATTATTGCTTAACATGTAATGAAATCTATATCAGAAAATAGAGGAAAAATACTGTAAGTACAGTAAGATCCCATAGAACCAAACACAATGGCTTCATATAAATTGTTTTATCCAATCAATTGTCCGAAAAGATCATTCAAAATGATTAAGAGGCAGATTTTTGTTCATTTTATTAGCTAGTTTGTATGACTTAAACTGTCATCACTTTTTAATATTATATCCATGATTTTTGACTGAGCAATTGCTTGGATAATGTTGCTGCCTTTTTTATCAAGTGTGTTTTATGCAACTGCTTTGAGATTTATAAACAGTGTGTGAAAATCCTTGTATTTGTTCATCTGTTGCTCTCTCTATATAGTGTGCTTAAATATCCTTAGTCCTTTTCAAAGTTCTGCAATATCTACATCTTATAAGAGAACACATAATTAATGAATTTACAGAGTACTGAAGATGCTGTGTATGTACATCTTTGTACTGTACTGAGTGTGCTGCCAGCTGTGTGCTGCCCTGTGTAGCAGGCTAATCTTAGAAAACATGTCTAGGCCCAAACTCCCTGGGGTGGGAGCACAACATCACCAATCATCCTCATCGGCCAATCACAGAAGCTGTGCTCCTGGCATGTATCTGCTCACAGCATATAGGGCATAGAAGTCTATTAATCTACAAGTGCAGTGTCTATCTCTGAAATTGCACAGAAGTAGACACAGTTACATAAATACAAATCCATATGCATCCATTATGCTTAGCCACAGTATAATTTCTTCTGTATTGCTACCCAAAACACCACAGTATTAAGCAGGCATATGTAATTCCTGGCTCTGCTCTGTTCAGTCCTGTGAGAGCTGTACAAGGTACATGAAGTGAATGGATCTTGTAAGATGTGTTTTGCAGGCTGTAGCGGATCACCTCTCCCTGCACAGTGATGTCTCTCTCATCTCGCTTACGGTTACAGTCCGAACTCTCAACCATCTGACATAGATATTTGCCCCCTCCCCTGGGTAAAGAACCAGCGGGAGGAAGTGGGGGTGCACAGTTGTGGTAGATTTATACAACAGATAGGGGAGAGATACAGGAAGGAAAGGGCTTTTGAGGCCTCAAGGATGGAGGTGAACATTTTTAGATTGCCCATGACTCCCCTCAGTCTGTTTTTTTCCTTTTGCTTCCAAACTATCAGAGCTGAAAAAAAACCTGAGGGGAGTCGTGGCAATGTGAGAATTGACACCGTGCCTTTGCTCCCATTTGTGCTGTAGTTTGTCTCCCTTTCTTTATTCTCCCCTGGCCCCCTCCACCTCCACACACTAACTGATTGTTTTAGCAGCTGGCCTGTGGAGCAAAAACATGCGCCCTTCAAGTTCAGACAAACATATTAAGATTGAATTCTCAGAATTGAAAGAATAGGTAGTGGGGGTCAAAAGGGCATAAAGAACTCTTCAAATAATGAGCTTTCATTTAATAAAAACCACTAACAATATGTAAACTGGACGGAGTTTGAGTAGACCCACGCAAAGGTGCAGCCCAGAAAGAAAGGAAAAGTTTCTGCCTTCAGTGTGTTAATGGTATTTCATTGTTGCTATTATGAAGACATTCACTGAGAGAGGAGAGTTCAGGCTGGATTAAGGGAAGCAGGAAGGATGGAGTGACATCACACCCTAAAGAGGTCCTCGTCACTCTTACCCTTATCCCATTTCCTGTTGGCTGCCGTTTTGTTACCATGGTTAAGGCCTGAAGAGTGAAGTTTTCTGCTCTTCTTCCTGTCTGATTCATCCAGGAGGCCGATATTCAGATGCTTTACGTTATTAAAGACAACAACATAAAAATACTCCACAGTAAATTAAAGGCCTTTTGAATAATGCTTAAAGATAAAATACGACGTCACAGTATGAAAACGGTTGCTTGTTTTGATGAACCCACAGAATTGTCTTTTTTTAACCAGCACATACTATACTGACTTGCTGGTGACAATAGTGGAATATTTAGCTTCTGAAGTGCCACATATAATCCTCCCATACACTTCAAACCAAATATTCAATGACAGTACAGTGGTTAGCACTGTCACCTCACACCAAAAAGGTCTTTGGTTTGAATCCACCTGCCACCTGGTGTCCCCCTGACTTTGCATTTCTCTCCATGGCTGTGTGGGTTTTCACTGGATACTCCATCTTCCTCCCACAGTCCAAAGACATTCATGTTAACATTCAGGTTAATTTGTTATTCTAAATTTTCATGTAGGTGTGATTGGTCATCTGTCTGTCTGCGATAGACTAATGAAATGTCCAGGGCGTACCCTGCCTCTCCCCCAGTGAAATTTAGAAAAGGCTCCAGGCCCCCTACAACCCTGAATTGGGTAAGTGGTTAAGAAAATGAATTTATAGAGGTTAGAAAAATCTTCTAAAATTTGCAATTTATTTTATTGCTTTTGGAGGTTTTCTTTTGAGAGGTAGATTTATTATCGCCTCTTGTGGCCTTTAGGAGTAAATACACTAAAGCTTTTTCAACTATGCTTCTCACCATAGATGTATAAAGAGCACTTAATATGGTGTGGCCACTAAGCCCAGTGGTCACGTATTGGATTCAGATGAATGGAACCCCATTCAGCCATATTAATGTCCATAAACTATTGACAGGATATCTCAAACTGCAAACAAAGTCATTTTTAACTACAACCAGAATTCCAGAAAAGTTAGGACGTTCTTTCAATTTGAACATAATGAAAACTAAAAGACCTTCAAATCACATGAGCCTATATTTTATTCACAGCAGAACATAAATAACAACAAATGTTTAAACTGAGAAATATTACAATTTTATGCACGAAATTAGCTCATTTCAAATTTGAGGCTTGCTGCAGGTTTCAAAATAGTTGGAACAGGGGCATGTTTATCATGGTGTAACATCTCCTCTTCTTTTCAAAACAGTTTGAAGACGTCTGGGCATCGAGGTGATGAGTTTCTGGCGTTTTGGTGTTGGAATTCGGTCCCATTCTTGCCTGATATAGGTTTCCAGCTGCTGAAGAGTTTGTGGTTGTCTTTGACGCATTTATCGTTTAATGATGCGCCAAATGTTCTCTATAGGTGGAAGATCCGAATTGCAGGCAGGCCAATTCAGCACCCAGACTCTTCTCCGACGAAGCCATGCTGTTTTAATAGCTGCAGTATGTGGTTTTGCATTGTCCTGCTGAAATACACAAGGCCTTCCCTGAAATAGAAACGTCGTCTGGAGGGGAGCATATGTTGCTCTAAAACCTTTATATTCCTTTCAGCATTCATAGTTCCTTCCAAAACATGCAAGCTGCCCATAACGTATGCACTTATGAACCCTATACCATCAGAGATGCTGGCTTTTGAACTGAACGCTGATAACATGCTGGAAGGTCTCCCTCCTCTTTAGCCCAGAGGACGTGGCATCCAAATTTGGACTCATCTGACTACAGAACACTTTTCCACTTTGAAAGTCCATTTCAAATGAGTCTTGGCTCACGGGACACGACGCACTTCTGGATCATGTTCAAATATGGCTTCCTTTTTGCATGATAGAGCTTTATTTGGAATCTGCAGATGGCACGGCGGATTGTGTTAACCAACAGTGGTTTCTGGAAGTATTCCTGGACCCATTTAGTAATGTCAGTGACACAATCATGCTGATGAGTGATGCAGTGTCTGAGGGTCTGAAGACCACGGGCATCCAAGAAAGGTCTTCGGCCATGTCCCTTATGCACAGAGACATCTTCAGTTTCTCTGAATCTTTTGATGTTATGCACTGTAGATGATGAGAGTTGCAAAGCCTTTGCATTTTGACGTTGAGGAACATTGTTTTTGAAGTATTCCACAATCTTTTTACACACTCTTTCACAGATTGGAGAGCCTCTACCCATCTTTACTTCTGAGAGACTTTGCCTCTCTAAGACATCTCTTTTATAGCTAATCATGTTAAAGACCTGATAACTTAATAACTTGCTAGATGTTCTCCCAGCTGAATCTTTTTGAACTTTCTTGCTTTTTCAGACATTTGTTGCCCCCGTGCCAACTTTTTTGGGACCTGTAGCAGGCATCAAATTTGAAAGGTTTAATTTAGTGGATGAAGGTGTACAATTTCCCAATTTGAACATTTGTTATGTTATCTATGTTCTGCTGTGAATAAAATATTGGCTAATGTGATTTGAAAGTCTTTTAGTTAGTGACAAAGAGTCAGACCTCTGTAGAGCCATGTATTCCTTTAAGTCTTAGGAGTGATGACTTCATGAATTTCTTTACAAATAAAATTATGTCCATTAGGGAAAAAATTATTTGTAGTTTACCCTTGGATGTGC
>VUQH01085531.1:0-23079 GCA_015106775.1 Etroplus canarensis
CTCAGGGAATGGAAAGTGCGTCGTTGGGGCCCTTATTTTATCCCTACCGCTCCACTGGAACGGCTCAGCTACTGCAGCATCCACCCGCAGCAACAACCACTCTCCAGGCAGGATGGTCCAGGGTTGCCAGATGGGACCGTCAGCAGAATCCCATTCAATGGAACAGAACACCAAGAAAATACTCCCCAAACCAACCAGAGGGGTCCATGCAATGGCAAATGCCTGTCGGATTCGGCTCAGCCTCAAATGTACACCGCTACATGACCTCTCTCTTCAACAAAACATTAAAACATCAGTTTCAAACACAAATATGTTGTAAACTTATCTACAGCGACTCCTGTTGAACATACCAGGATTTCAGCTCACAGAGGGCACAAGAACAGCATGCTCCTCATCAGGTCAACGGAAGAGGAAAAGAAAACTCTAGAACTAGACCAAGCAGCCAGCTAGGCTCACGGCACTGTGGTGCATTCAATGACCGCCAAACAATCGGAAATCACACACTTCAGAAAACAACCCGGGTTACAATGACAAAACTGAGTTTGACAGTGTGGGAAAATGGAAGTTATTAAAGAATAGTCTAGCAGCCCAAACACCCAGGAATGCAGGAATCTTTTTTATTGAACTTATGCATAAGCTTCATTACAGATCACCCTACGGGCATCATGAATACCTTAAAATGTCATGGGAATATTTTCAAATGTGTAGAGGTAACAGTCCTACAGGCAACAAGTTGGACTCACTCCCGGTGGGAAATGGACTCTGTCACCGAGTCTGTTCACAACTTTTATAGACAGAATTAGCTAAGTGGCGTAGGGTCTCCACATTTTTGGGGTTGGGATCACCTCTCTGCCTTTTGCTGATGATGTGGTTCTTTGGCTTTGTCAGGTGGTGACCTCCAACTTGCAGTCACCAGGTTTGCAGCTAAGTGTGAAGTGGCAGGAATGAGAATTAACACCTCCAAGTCTGATGCTATAGGTCATAAAGTTGAGTATTCACTGTCTGAGAGCTTGAATATATCATCTCAATTTAATGAAGATCAACCCCTTTACTGTTAAGATACTTTCCTGTGCCACTTCATGCTGTAGCACGGTCAAAAATAAGTAAGAATCAAGTATAAAAGCAGGCAGGTATAACACAAGCAAGGCTCCAATAGAGTCATAATTAGTAGCAGAATGGAGTGAAACAAGGACAAAGGTGTGTGCCATACAAACAAATGGTTGTAATAAAAAGAATTTGGTGGGCTATTTTTTACATCCTCAAGATGTGAAAGAAGCTGTAGGCAACAGTTAAAACACCTATACAGTTTACATGTTACAAGTGCACAAATATCCAAACAGTTTGCCGGAGAGAAAGACACATGTTCTGCAGACCACAGGACAGATGTTCAAAAGACAGAGATGGGCCTCTTTATAGCAAAACACAGAGCTGTTCAAAGAGGCCCTTATGACCCCAGGACAGAGCAACTCAATTAGCCTCCCATAATGAGAGCACTCTGTGGGGGGTGTTTATATAAGCTTATTAAAACATAATCCTGCTTGCAGCGCCATACTGTAACATGCCAGACAGGCCACTCCTGCAGCCACAGTGTTAGCTAATAGCAGGTTGGTGGCTTCAGTCCATAGAAATAAGGAGCAGAATTAAACATATTATCTGTAAATTTATTCATGAAAGTTTCAGCAAACACTACTACACACTAAACTTCCTTCCACTCTCAATAGTAATCTCTTCTCACATTTTTGTAATAGACCCCAGTCACTTTGTTCTGACGATTATATTTACTGCCAAATATACTCTGCCTTCATTTGATAGAACAAATGTTCTTTCTTTCCTACAAAAACAGTACAGGTGGTGACATTAATGTAGTAGTTTATCTGCAGCACTTGAGATGGCATTTTGTTACAAGGTCAGACTTTCAGTTCTGCCAAAGCACTTCCTACCGAAATGAAGCCCTTTGTCAATCCATCTCACCATCCTGAGAGTGATAGTGACAGAGTGGAGGTGGGAGCTATGATAAACCAATTATGCAGCTGTTGTCACTTACAGTTCTATATGTGATATAGACATCAGTTTTGTTTAGATGCTTGCAACATTACACAAAAGTGATCAAACTAAATGTCATAAAACTTTTTGAAAAATTGGAAGCTGGGCATAGAAAGAACACACACAATTTTGGTGAAGCTACGGTTAACTTTCTTTAAAAATGAGGAATAGAGATTTGTCCTAGTAAGAATGACTTCAGAGTGTTATTTTTTGGGTACTTTGGGTCCCAGGAACATACTGGCAAATGTGTTTACAAATACTTGCCTACATTAACTATATTTGCGTAGACATCCTTCTGTCCTACAAGTGAATTTAGGCTGAACATTTTCTCTAAGTTCTTTTTAGGTCTGCTTTAGTTTGCTTTTTCTGTCTAAAGCTGCTTCTGGAAGGTGGGGGTGAAAGAGAATAGTAAGGTGCAGGTAACTTGAAAGACTAAAATGCTTTGAAGGGCAGAGTCTGGTTATATTTGTCTGAGGTTTTATCATTTGCTCCATTGCTAATACCAAATCAGAAATTAGAGCAGCTTTAAATCAAAACATAAGCTGTGAAGACAGCCGTGGTAAACAAGAGGGGGAAAATCCACCAGTGTCTTCAATGCTTCAAACACTTGTGAGTAAGCACATTATCAATATCTTTTGTTGGTGAGTGGTGTCACCAACAAAAGTACTAGGATGTTGGTCATCTTCCCGATTCTGGGAAATTTGAAGTAAAAGGGAACGTTGTACCTTTCTCTATAAGCAGGAGCTTAGTCATCTCTTGTTGGTTATATGTACAGTGATGCCCAAATGGTTTTTTAACTCAGCATCTTTAAGTGAAAAATTTCTCTGGACTGCTCTGTCATGATCTCATAGAGACTTAGCACCTAACATATTCAGTGCTGTGAATATATGACGGCAAATCACTGATATAACTCATTACAGAAGGGTTTAAAGAGAGAGACTGAGTCTTCAACATAATTTCAAAACATATTTCTGTCAAGAATAATGAACTGTACTCAATCAATATCTTTTAATCAGCCCCCTACACATATTGCACTGCATTACACAAGCTTGGGAAACAGTTAATCCTAAAGACAATGGTCAAAGTGGATCACATTCCACTGGTTGAACCCCTACTCAACCCACAGACCCGATTAACATGGTTAATGTCTCTTACTAATCCCTCCCAGTGGGCTGAGCTCCAGTAATTATGTTGGCAATTATGTGGGGGGTACAACAGAAATCCTTCATCAACTTAAAGACATCAGAACTGATTACTGAGCTGCTCTTTCATGTGGAGTCAGAGTTCATTTGTTACCTAAATGGTTCTCAGAAGTTACGTAAGGACGTGTGTTTATGGGGCTGAAAAGTTCAATGACCATTTGAGGCTTTTACAGCTGAAGGAGGCTACAGCTGACTGGGCCACCCATTTCACACATTAGCTCACCCAACAGTTTCCATAAAGGAGAGCCAATACCGGTTACACTTAAGTAATGTTACTCTATATTTGAGGGGGTCCTTAGCACAAAGAGCAATTTATGCTGACTATCAATAAAGTAATGTGTAAAAGAAAATTTTCACAGGATGCAGTCCTTGAAAAAACTAAATACAGACTTACTGCTTTAATTGGAATTAAGAGGGTAATTATCAGCCAGGTGCTGCCAATCAAATACAGCTTATTAACTGATCAGTCAGTGTGACCACTTCTATATATGCATAAGTTCTGGCAGTTTGCTGGTCTGAAGCATTCAGGTGTGAGGGACATTCCAAGAGTGGACATTCCATCACTCAAACAAACTGCAAAAATGCAAGAGCTCCATCTCAGACTCTACAGGCCTCAGTTAGCACATTAAAGTTTAAAGTTCATGACACTATAGTAAGAAAAAGACCAAACACGTATGGCTTGTTTGGAAGGGTTGCCACGAGAAAGCACAACTTACTGTAGGTCACAGTCACAGGTTTTTTGGAACAATGTCCTTTGGACAGATGAGACCCAAGAGGAGATGTTTGGCCATATATATATATATGTATATATATATATATATATATATATATATATATATGCCTCATACATACTGTCAAAGACAGTGGTGGAGGGGCAACGATTTTGGCTTGTTTTGCTGTCACAGCACCTGGGAAGTTTGCAGTCATTGATTCAACCATGAAGTCCTCTGTATACCAAAGTATTCCAGAATCAAATGTGAAGTCATCTGTCCAACGACTAAAGCTTGGCTGAAACTGGGTCCTGGAGCAGAACAATGATCCTAAGCAAACTAGCAACTCTACAACAGAATGGCTGAAAAAGAAAATAATCAAGGTGTTGCAATGGCTCAGTCAAAGTTCAGACCTCAACCTGATGGCAAAGCCGTGGCAGGACCTCAAGAGAGCATGAATAAATGCTCCCGAACCGCAATGAACTGAAGTAACACTGTTAAGAAGAATGGGTCAAGCTTTCTCCACAATGATGTGAGAGACTGATATAGAAAACCATTACTTCCAGTTATTGCTGCTAAACGTGTTTCTACAAGCTACTGAGTCATGGGGCATACTTAGTTTTTCACAGGCCTCCATAGTCATTAAAACGTTCTTTTTCAAATGCCTGTATATTACACATTTTATTTGAGGCTTTTCTGATAATTAAAAAAATATATCTAGAAGGAATGGTTTGATAGGATAAACTCTCTTGCCAAGGTAGATAAGAAGATTGTTACAACTCTCATCATTATCCTACCATCCAGTACAAAGCTAGCATAGCATAGTTTAACAGCAAACCTGGAAATGGCTACTCTGACTCTGATATGGATAGAAAACATGTGCAGCTGCATCTCTAAAGCTAAGCTGTTATATCTTGTTTCTTAAAGTATTTAAAATTATAAGCGTAAAAGGAAGTTATAATGCAAAGGCTAAACCAAAAATCTACTGGTTCTTGTTTCTTGTTAAACAAATACATTTAAAAGCTCTTCTCTCATCTAATCTAACATATGGTAGCAGCCCATCAATCACAAGGTAAGCTCCTCCATTTTGACACTAATGGGATCATTTACTAAATGAATATCATGTTGCACAAAATAAGGTTTAAAACTGAGACCATAAGATCTATGGGCAACTGTTTATTGTGGTCACAGATCGAGACCAAGCAGGGTTTTTTGCAGCTAGAGGAGTCACACCTGGCTTGCCATTAATGAAAATATAGGTTTTAAGCACCTCTGTACTGGCTTCACTTTTTAGTCTCACAAGCTTTTATATACAGTCTTCTGTCAGACTCATGAGCTGAGTATTTTTACAATTGTGGTTATGGTTCCCATTAGCATTTGTAGCTACCCTCTAGAAACTAATGTCAAGCACTAGGGAGAAACTGAGCAGCTGTTTTTGGACTGAACCCAGAATTTGCCACAGTAGGAGCCACTCCATTGAGCAACAAATGTTAGTTTGCCTTCCTGAACCAGTGACCATGAAAGGGCTCCACTGCATACAGTTAGATTATCAGTGAATGATAATATTTTGTTAGTTCCTCATGACTTCCATAATATTCGTGGGTTTGGTGAAATTGGCTCACTGACGTAATTTTTTGTTGACATTTCTTACACAAATTCCCCCACATACATTTGCTTCATACTGAGCTCTCCTGGTTGACACAGTAAAATATTTATTCACTTTTTGACCTCAGAGACAGTTTTGGTTTAAGTATTGTAGTCTAAATTAGCTGAGAGACATGCACATGGAGACAGAATTAAACAATCTCACAGTGAAACTCGAGAGATGTATAGATCCCACTACTATAATGTTTCCTGATTATTAGTTTCATGATTGACAGCTCAGGAGTCCAACCACAGACAATAACCTGCACTTCTAGCAGGCAGGTAGATATTACAGTCAAACACACAAGCCACAATGCTAAATCACAGGACGTGCACAAGACAGCTGCCTTGCTGAGACACAACAATGGGGTTTCCTGCTAAAATATTGGTGGAAAGTGGAGCCGTCCTAACTATCATAATTAGACCACTTGGCTTCACTCCTACCTTAGTTTCACCACTCTGAGGCTGGACAACATACTCATCTGCAGCCTGCCAGACGACACAAACTCTCTTTTAGTCGCCTACCCCATCATTAACGTTTCTAAACAAGTACAAGATACCTAGCTAACCATCCTTCTTTGCCCTTTGTTATACTGTGGTGTAGACACATAGCTATGAATAGTAGGGAAGGCTTATTTCAGTCAGTTCTAATCATCTGATGCTCCAAAGTTAAAAGTCTTGGTGCCGATTTAACTACTGAGGATAAATCTTTGATGTCACATTGAAGTCTTTTCCAACACAGTTTAAGTCTTTATTTAATTTTAGAGACAATTCTTTACCTATTCACAATATACAGCTGACAATAGAAAGTCCAGTGGTCGCTATGTAGTTTTCTGTCATGGTTAGCGATCACTGACTATACATGACTTCAGTTGTGCTACAAGACAATTTGAGTCAACTACAAAGTGTATAACGTTCCTTAATTTACATGCAGCTAATAATAAAAGCGAGAATGCTATATAGGACTACTATGTCTTTGCAGCTGGGTGTGATACCCTGCTTCTCATAGTGTTAAGCAAACTTCTTTCAGCAGATCATCTGGCTAAATTCCACCCTATCCTTTGTTCCATCTTCAACATCCTTCCTCTGCACATATCCAAACAATCTCTGCCTTGCCTCTCTGACTTTATTTCCAAACTGCTCACCCTGAGCTGTCCCTCTGATGTACTCATTTCTAATCCGGTCCATCCTGGTCACTCCCAGCATCTTCAATTCTGCCATCTCCTGTCTTTTTGTCAGTGCCAACGTCTCCAAACCATTCATCATAGCAGGTTTTACTACCATCTTGTAAACCTTCATGTTCACTCTTGCTGCTGCCCTTCTGTCACAAAGCACCCCTGGCACTTGTCTCCACCCTGCTTGCACTCTCTTCTTCACCTCTCAAGCGCTGTCCATTGCTTCAGATGGTTGACCCTAGGTATTTAAACTCATCCACCTTCACTACCTCTACTCTTTGTACCTTTATCATTTCACCTGCCTCACTCTCATTCACAGACACGTATTCTGCCTTGCTTCTGCTTTTATTCCTTTTTTATCCAGTGCATACATCCACCCACTTCCTACTTTCACTACAGATTTCCTCTGACCATCATAGTCATACTCATAGATTGATGCCTGACCATCTGTCAGTCTGTCCATCACAACTGCAAATGAGGTGATCCCTGATGTTATCTCACCCCCACCTTGAACGCATCTATCACTCCCTTTGCACACCTCACCACTGTCTCCCAGTCTTCATACATGTCCTGCATGTGATCACAAAGATCCACAAAGACATAGTGCAATTCCTTCTGATGTTCTCTGGTAGCTAAACTTAATAGCATATAAGCCTACATAACACTTTATGTAAATCTCTGCATTTTGACCAGAGCTCTCTTTTGGGACTTACAAAACATGAGAACTGTGAAAATGCCTTTTTATTATTCTATAGTATCCACATACCTCAGGAACACTCCCCCACCCTCTGCTGTGAGACATTCAAGGAAACATAGCTCCAGTGAAGAGTGAACAATAAAAGCAGGTTAAATATTTCACATTTTATTTAGTTCTGCTCCTAAAGTCCAAAGAACTTCTCTCATGCCAGAATCAGACAAACTGAAACATACTGTTCAGTACCATTTATAGTTGGGACAGCACAGCCAGTGACTGAGTCACTTATACTGTAGATGTACAAAGAGATTAAGCTTGATGACATTAAACATCAAATGATTACTATGTAACATACATAATGCCATATCACATTTCATACATCTGCTCTGTATTGCTGCTGATCAGTTATTGGCCCAGAAGAAACAGATAAATAGACACGGATGAATGACAGGCTTCTGAAAAATAAGAAGCAAACACAGAATCAGTCTCTTTGGTGATCTCACCGTATTTACTGTATAATCTCAAAAGTGGAGAGAGCTCTATTATACTGACCGACAAAAACCTAAGGCCTTGACCTCAATGAAACAAAGGCCCTCTGATCATCCAAAGAAGTGAGCAGTGTAAGTAAGTGCCTCTACCTGCTCAGATCTCACTTCTGAAGGAAAATTCCCACTCTTACTGGTCCAAAGACCATTGCATGGCCTGACTTCAATAATGTGTTTGGATTGTGTGTGATAAGTGCAAGATAATGTGACACAACCCATGTATTGCTGCAACAATATAACAGTAACAAAATGTTATAAAGTCAAACTGGTTTCAACATTTCAGAATCAGTCAAAGTGAAATCAGTGTTTATAAACCTTCCATAAACCTACAGCAGAGACGTGTTCTCCAGAAAAAGTTGGTTACATAATCATCAGTTGAATTTAATCCTTTCTATTAATCATTTGCAAATTCAGTCTTATGCAGTAGGTATATATTGGTGAGGAACTTAATGGCCAACTAACAGCTGTGACACAACTATGACAGCTTGTAGCATAACATACACCATTCAAAACAGTCATACACATCCTGGAGGTCCTTATTGTTCCATTAAAAAAATTATACTCATATACATTTGATTGTTGTTTAAAAAAGAATGAGATAAATCTGAGAAGATACAGATTATATTCTTTAGAAGTCATTTGGCTCACAGATGCCGCTGATTTTGGTAAAAGTGCAGGACTAGCTTTGACAGTAGAAAATTTGCATGTTAATTTAGCTTTTTAGGTGGAGCAGTTTATGTTTTGAATTCAGTGAAAAAGCGCTCTATCTTGTCATGGAATTCACATTACAGTATAGAACAAATCAAATGATATACGACCAAGCCAAATCATAAAAGGGTATATTCTTAGTATGCGATATCACCACCTTAATAGCTCCCCTTGAAGTTAGATGAAATTCTTTTGGATATATTTTGTATGATATGCAGTCCATGAGCCATAGCACTCTCTTAGCGCCATAATTTTTGGTTGAAAGCAGGTCACAGCCATAGTTACCAGACTGGCTCTGAAGAGCAGACAGTGGTTAAAACCTTATGCTATCTTTTAGGCATCAACAAGCCATCCAATCCCAAAACTACCATATAGTTCAGCCAGGTGGACGCTGTCCCTGTTAAACTGTTGCTCTATTGAATTAAAGTCATTGACAGCAGCTCATTTGAGGCCATCCATGTGAATGTAACAAGCAGTTCGCACATCCAACTCAGTCCCTCCAAATATATCAGCAGTTCCAGTTTTTCATTAGTCACAGAAAGACTATCTCCTTCCTCCCTACTGGACGCACACATACTTCTTCCACCAGGACTTGGACAGCATCTTCATCTTATCGGCTGTGCTGCGGACCTTCCTCTCCCGCCGTGCTCTCCTATCAGACTGCCGTAGCCCCACTGAGATAGCTGCGTCAAACACCTCCTTCAGATTCTTTTGTGTCAGTGCTGAGCACTCGACATACGTCACTGCCCCAATTTTTTCTGCCAGCACTCTGGCATCTTCTTCTGGCACTGGCCTTTCTCTCCGTCGTGCCAGCTCGATCAGCACTTTGACGTCCTGCCGCAGGTCACACTGTGTACCTACAAGGAGGATGGGCGTGAGAGGACAGCGACGGCGGATTTCAGGGACCCACTTCTCCCAGACATTTTGAAAGGAGGCGGGGCTGACTACGCTGAAGCAAAGCAACAAGGCGTCAGTCCGACTGTAGCAGAAGTGGCGGAGTTTGTCAAACTCATCCTGATGGAGAGACAAAGAAAAGAACTAAGCAATGTTTGAATGTCTGTGAAAACAAAACATTTTACATTTGCGTGATTCATAATCTTTACTTCGGGTTGAATCATCTCCCTTCACTTCTCCCCAGACTGACCACACACAGAATCAGTTCAACACACTCAAGTACTGTAACATCACAGCAAAGGAAACTATGCCAAGAACTGTTAATAACAAACTGTCTCGATAGTGTTTACATTGCCCTAATATTCAAAATGGACAAATCCTACCCACACATTTATATCATATGCAGTAAATCTCTTAAATTGACACTTTGGAGCCGCACAGCTTTGACTAACATGGGCCTCCCACATCCTTCAGTACACAGATTAAAGCTGGCAGTAACTTGACTCAGACCTCTCCTTTCCCCCCCCTTTAACCCCATCCTTTCCAGCACACATCTAATCCTTATTTGGCTCAACCATGCTCTAAACTATCCCTCTCTGATCTTAACATACAGTTAAAATCTGCAGGAGAGATCAGTAATGTCCACGTGTAGATTTGAAGCCAAACAAATGCAGTGGACACTTATCAGCTTTTGAGATTTACATACAAGCTTTGGCTGTGCTTTGCAATCTGATGACGTAGCTCCATCTGCGGAATATACACACGTATCAACATCTCTGAGTGAGGAGCAACACTGTTTATCAGCTCTGGCGGCAGCTGCTATCATCTTTTTCCAGACCTCCTGTGTCTTTCTGTCTCTGCTCGTTCTCCCTCCGTCTCTCATCTCTGGGTTTTTGGCACACCCAACCAGTCTCTGGCTCAAGTTCCCCCTCATATAAAATTGCATCACTACAGTAAGTGTTTGTAGACATTTAGCTCACTGTATTTGCCCAAGCTTGTCTGTATGCGAGCGTGTCTACGTGCATGTGTGTGCAGTTTTAACACCACGTACAGCTTGCAACATGCTGTAAGGTTTTACACGTATTAGGGTTTTATTCAAATGCCTTGTTCCACTTTGTAGCCAAACCGTTTTTGATTCTGTGTAGAACTGGCAGTGCCCTCGCAGCAGTTGTGAATGTCAAATATGCTGCTCCCTGGGCAGGGTTTGACTGAGCTGAATTATGAAACAACCACCCATGCCCCAGAGAAACAGAAACACTGTTTCACAACCTGTTCTTTCCAAGACCAGCCTATCAACATAATAATGAGCCAATAAATTTACCTGGCAAACTCTGCGGAGCACAGTGTCCTTTGACGTAGAAACTGACAAAAACGGTTTGCAACTAATAAAAGTTTAACAAACAAATTACCATTAACTGATTATGTGTTCCATCCATTTGACTCCCCCAAAGACTGAAAATAACTCTGCGAATGTACTCAAGATGTTTTTTGCAGATGCCCTCTTAATCATTAGCAGCACATAAGGAGCCACAGAAAGATTATATTTAAGCTTAAATATGAGTGCCTATTAAATGACTAAATAATGACAACATATCCATGTATGGTTGAGCTATATATGGCCAAATGGTGGACTAACCTACCAACAAGGCAACATAACCATTCAATATAATTTTACAGTTATGTTCAGCAAAGGCTGAGAGGTATGCAAGTATACACTATGATGCGCATGAGATGGTAGTGGTAATGCATTATGTGTTTGTGTGCAAACTCACCTGTCCTGCAGTGTCACACAACTGTAGTCTAACTGGGTTTCCATCCACCTGAACCACAGCTGTAGATACAGAAACAGAGAGAAATGTGAATCACAGGTGTCAGAGTGACTTTAAAACCTGTGCATGCACCCCCACCTGACACAGTTAACACGCACACACACACACCTACCAACCAGAATACTCTCAGGAGTAAACAAAAGCCTGCCAGTTAAAAACACAAAGACTCCCTACTGCTCCCTGCTCTGCTGCTCCAGCTCACAAATGGCCTTGCTCTGTCTTGCCCACCCACTCCGCCAGTTACTGTCGAGACCACAGCACTTTACTGTCGCTCAGACCACTCAGTGAGCTTTGTTTTGAGCTGTGTTTTGGCAGAAGCCAGTCCAAGGTTGTCTAATGGGGGTGGGTGGATGGGGGCAAAAACAAAGCAGATTTTGTTTATTTAGGGACTCTCTTCCAATAGGCCTCATTTCCAGATTGGAAAAGTGGGTGAGTCATCTCACAGTGAGTTTCATTACAGGGCCATTTATTCTTTTCAGAAGACTGAACACAACGCAGAGCAACAGGCACATGGAAACATTTACAATAGGCCTGGAGTGTGTGGTCGGTCATACCACCTGATCAAAGCGTTTGCTGGAACTATTCATATAGCAGAACAGCCATCAAAACACCCTGCTTTCACAGAAGCCAGGAAAAAAAAGCGGGAGAACATACAAAAAGGAAAATAAGAGAGCTGCTATTGTGTAATCATTTCCTAATACCTGACATATGATACTCCTTTGATTTTCTGGACTAGAAGTCCCTGTATCGTCCCATCTCCCAGCCTCCTGCTTCTCTGTGTCTCTGCCACCTGTGGCATTGTGTAACTGCTCAGAAGTCAGCTTTCAAGGGAATGCTCTGATTCCAGGCACTGAAAAATGACATCACTATTAAGGGCCCCAACTGCACAATCACTCTCTGTCAGGCCAGGGCGAAAGACAATCTCTGCCTCAGAGCTACTGCAACAGATGTGGCCATTCCAGTATAGAGTAGAGGCCTTGCGGGTCAAGGCTGACAACAATAGGCAGAGTTGTGCAATCCAAAACCCCTGAACCAGAGACGCTCTCTGTTCTGTATGGCAGAGTTGAGCCAGCGGTTGTCCAAGGGTGATGCATTCTCAAAGAGTATTTTATTGGATTTGGGTTAGCCAAGTTGTTTCTTTTAATGCTCATCAGAGTAATGTCAGAGAATTACCCAAGATTAATGATAGAAATTATTAAGTTTATGAGGACTTTTTTTTGGAAACAGTCAGTTTTTAGTATTTTTGATAAAATATGCATGAATAGAATAATAGAAAATGTTCATGTGCTTCTTATTTAATATACCCATTTATACTTATGCACCTCACAGCTGAAACAGCTTAAAGTTAGCTGTGGGATGACACCTCAAAGAGTATGTCTAGATAATAAGACAGACCGAAGATCTGGTCCTGGATCTATAAAAGTGATCAACAGGTCACAGGTGTATTTTTTTTTTCATGCCAACACTACTCAGTTTCAGATATCACCTTTAAAGGCTTTTGCTTCTCTTGTCTTATTTTGCAGAAGCAAAGCTTGAAGGGATTAGTGAAGACAGTTTGGAAAATGGAACAGTGCCAAAGGGAAACCTAGCGAGATCAGGGAGGATACCGTATGCACTAACTACCACTGATGGAAGACAGATAGCAGGAAACACAAACACATCAGTCCCAAATATCTGAATAATAGAGGGAAGCTAGGGGGATTTAAGTGGGGTGGGGAACATTTTTTTTTTTACCAGAGCTGAGAGAAATTCTGTGTAAATGGATGGCACTGAAAAGCTGGTGGAAACCAACTGATAATATATATTTTTTTGAGCTGTCATAAGTTTTTTTAACTTGATGGCCCTCATTTAAACACATGTATCTACACTGGATTTGTTCTGTTATGATGGAAGACATTTATTGTATATATACTGATTACCTCCAAAACGTCTGACATGTATAATGGAAAACATATTTTCTTACCAGAGAAGTCATCAAACGCAGTAGGGACGTATTTGGTTGGATATCCATTGGTTGTGTAGCTGACCACCAGGCTGGTTTTTCCCACCGCTCCGTCACCGAGCAGGACGCACTTCAGCAGCCGCTCCTGCGCCTCTCCTGGCCGGGCGGGTTTGGGTTTATGAGGAGGCACCGGAGGGGCCATGGTCCTTCCGTAATCCATTGTGAGTGGAGGTGACATTCAATCAACCAGCTCTGCACCGTGATCTCCTCGAGGGGCTGGTGAAGCACCCACCATGTGAACAGATTCTCCCGCCCTCCTCCTCTCCTTACTACAAGTTTCCCCAAACCTTCTGATCACAAGCGGAACCCGTACGTAAAACCTCTCCTCCAGTCCTGCGCGCTGTCAAATCACCATCCCGCACAGAGCAGCTGAGCACTCCGCAGCTTTACAGTGTGAGGGGAGGGTCAAAGACTTTTTGTGTTCAGATTAATTTGACTAATCCCACCCACTTCTCCTCCCCGCAGCGCACAAATCTGGATCCAAGTGTTCTTTTCTTAATTTTTTCTTTTTTTTTTTTAAAAAAAAAGAAAGAACATTGCTCCTATTGGACTGTTTCTGGGGGATTTTGAACAGAAACAGTTCACAGTTCATTACTGCGAAGCATATTCTTTTTTGAAACTACACATTCAGTTTGACCTCTTGCAGGCAAGTCCAGACCTGCCCTCACCAGTTAGGGGGCCCAACATGATGTCCATTTTGAACACGACCACAAAGAGCTGAAATTTCATATGCACACTCCTGACCTACTTTGACTTGGACCCAGGCAGCTGATCCAAGTAGGAACAGCCAGTTGCCAACTGTAGCTGGGATGTACAGTAAGCAGCCAGGACGTGACACAGTCAATCAATAAATTCAGAAAACTCAAAGTGACTTCCTCCGTGATTGGTCTGTTTAACTGTCCTGCAGCTGAGGTGTCCTGCTTTCTTATCCTGCTGTCAGATCCACTGGACACATCGAAAGATGAACTGAATCTCTTGCCTCTTGTCGCCTCCTTGTGGTTGGATGCAACTGTAACTGTAAAACTGTACCTGAATACACGAGAGGTTCAAGAGGCCCCAAGTTTCACAAATTTCCCAAATCAATAAGTGACTTAAGATTAAAAAAAAAAAAACAGCTACCATTCACATTTTGGTCTGTTTAAAAAAGTCACAGTGTAGGTTTATCTCTCTCACTGTTTATTTTTCCAATGATAAAACTGGCATCATTTCCTGGAATACAAAGAAAAGTGCACTATGATAATGTAGGTCACAAGTAAGTGATTGTTTTAAAATGAACAAAAAAAAAAAATCACTTTTCTGTTTGGATTTAATTTACCTTTCATTCCCACAGCAAGTAGAAAACAAACCACATCTGGTACTGTAGACTTGTGAGATGACTCTATGAAAATTAAGTTTGACTAGATGAATGAGTTTTGCTAAAAAAAAAATAAAAATCTTGACAAGCCAGGTTTTTGGAATATATGTTAAGATGTGTGGCTACATAAAATTGTCATCTTTTTTGTGATCTTAAGACCACATTAGTACTTACTAGTGAAGGAGGGAGAGGTGTGTTACTACTGTCCATTACTAAGCAGCAAGCAGTTTCTGATGATAATACGCCACAATGTTTTGGTTTCATGGATTATGTTACAATGATTTATCTGTAGGACACATAAATTTACATCAATAAGGCATAGTAATCTTGGTGCAAGCTTTAAAAGCAGACACTAAAGGGAAGTAGGGACTTGCACTGTGGAGTATCCTGAATAATTTTATTATTCCTAAAACTGATCTACTTACAATTCTGTATAAGATACCTTGCCATGGTACACATGTAGTATCACACAAGTTTTGTACACATACAAAACACCATTCTTGGCAAACTAATGGTTGGGTTAATATGAGAGATGGCGTCTTCTTGGAAGGAAGCTGCTGTAAGCAGTTATAAGTACTGTGAATCAGATCATGCACTAAATAACCTGCAGTTAGAAAGGCACCTGCTGTATTTCAAGTCCACGCTCCTTAACAAGCTTCCTCCACAGGTGGAGATAAACACTTGAAGAGCACAGAATAGATACGGGCCATCTCATTACTCTGAAACACTCACATCTCTGATGCTTTGCCATTGAAGAACTTCCTGTTATGTAATTTCACTCCATTTATAATATTGCAAATTACTGAACTCAGTGACGAGCTCATTTTATCTTTCCATGTAAATAAAGAGGGGAAAGCAGCATCTACTGGTGTAAGCAATGAAGTTAAGAAAAAAATCTTAAAAAGGGTGACTGAAAGTGAATAAAAGTGGAAGACAGTGAGGGTGAAAAGAAACAAATTTTGGAAAATGAAGAAATGTGACTTTAATAGCTGGGTAACACTGTTTCAGCAAGCTCTGTCAAAAATTACACACACAAGCACACACACACACACACACACACACACACACACACACACACAAACACTCATACTTGCATTCAGATCAACAGTCATGTGAATGAATATGCATTGAGAAATGCACATGTGCTGACACATGCATCATTAATTGCAAGTTTTATGCTGCCATGATCTATAATGACCCCTTTTTTTAGTCCTCTCGCATAAATCCCCGTAACTGATTTTCCTTTACTCAGGCATGTAGCTGTTAATGTGGGAACTTCCCACTTATGGTCTTTGTATCTCATTTTGGACTACAGCTCCATTTAAGACATTTCTTGAATCATTTTTACAGGTCAAAATCAGTAGTTCCAAAGATGGTTGCACATGATGAGCTGTGCTGCAGAATCTCTCCTTCTCCGACACCAGCAGCAAGAGTCCCATCCAGGATTCCTACACCTTCATTTCACCCTGAAGAAGAATTATCTAGACCCCATCCTCTAATCCCTATAATTAGATACAGTTATTGTAAAGTACCATGCGTAGTCCTTATCATCTTCATTTAAATAACCTTTCTCTTCCCCAGTCTCTGGAGCTCTGAGCACAGACTGATGAGTAAGACATCTGAGTGACAGTCTGTAACTCTGATAGCTTCTCTTTAAGTCGTTGTCCATGAGTGATTACTGGGTTTTGGGTTTGGCACCACCAGGAGTTGGATCAGGAGGAGGGCCACCACCTTGGGCAAGTCTTTGCAGACTACAGGAGAGAGACGTAAATGAGGTTAGTGCTTGTGCAAACAACTAATTTATGGTCTGCCCCAGAACCAACATTGCAGTATTGAGCTCTTAAGTGCATGTTAATGTGCTGCTGAGGCATAGACAGTAGACATATAAATCCTATGTCTAAAGAACAAAGATGGTTAGCCCCAGTAGCTAGTCCTGCTATCTTTGTAGTAAAACTGAATACTACCATTAATGTAATAAGCTGAAATGTGGACTCTTCTGACCACAGCCCACAGTTCTACAGTCTTTGGGTAAATCTGAGATGAGCTCAGGCCCAAAGAACTTGGCAACAATTCTGCACTGAGTTGATGCATGGCTTCCTCCTTGTGTATTACAGTTTCTAAAGTGCCCTGGAGCCCATGTGACTAGTAGGTAGTGTTGTCTGAGGGTTCAAAAGATCACGTGCTTTCGTCAGTGGTTTCTGACCTTGCCCTTTATGCACTGGGATGTCTCAGAATTCTCTAAATCTTTTCAAAATTTTATGTAATGTAGATGCTGACTGACCTGAATTCTCTGAAATCTTGCACTGAGAAATGTTCCTTGTTAACTGGCTAACAATTCTCTCAAAAATTTTGGCACAAAATGGTGAACCACGACCCATCCTTACTTGCCTGAGCCTTTGATGAATGTTACTATTATACCCAATCATGATACCTTACCTGCTCCCAGTTAGCCCGCTTAATGTGGATTCTTCCAAACTGCTGTTACTTGAATATCCTGTGCACTCTTCTACCTTATTTTAACTCTATCTTGACTTTTGTTCTGTGAGCTACAGCCATCGAATTCTAAATTTGTGTATATTTACAAAATACAATAAAGTTGGTCTGTAAAAGTACTGAAAATCTTTTCTTTGTACTTTTGTCATTTAAATAAAGGTTCATGTGAACTAATACATTGCAGATTTGCATTTTTGAAAATATCCCAACTTTTCTGGGACTTGGGTTTGTAATTAAAAATATGTTCCTTCTCCCTGAACACAGACAAATGATTGAGCATCATGCTTGTCTCAGCTCGCTGACCTCTGAATTTCTGCCAACATTTCCAATTTATCCAGTGAGTCAGTGGATTCATGAACTGAAGCAAAATGGTGTGATGTAAAGGACAAGTTGTTCCTACTTTTGATGTAATTGCTTTATCACTTTTATTACTCCACCCATCTTCTGAATGTCATTTTTGATGTGATGTAATACCTTCTGTATTACAGTGTTGCTGCTTTTATTTAACTGTTCATTTTGTGGAAATTCAATAACCCCAAAAAGTCCCACTGCCCAAGTGTTTGTGTGAACTATGTGAAGGACTCAGTAATCAAGCATATCCCCGTGTACAGTAAGGTCAGTCTTGTACTTTACAAATAGAATGTGTGCATACTGGCACAGACACTGTTTGCGTTCCTATACCCATACTGCCATACTATTTAGAAGCAAGAAAATGAGTCAGCATGTATCAATACATAATATGCCAAATCCAACATGCCAAAAAATTACTAGGAGGTCCAACTGCTCTCGTCATTAGAGGAGAGCAGGTGGAGACTGTCTTCTCTTTCAGATTCTTGGGCATCTACATCTCTGCTGATGGGAGTCTTCAAGAAGCACAACCTTGAAAAGAAGCTGCTGCTGAACTTCTATCACTCCTCTGTGGAGAGTGAGCTAAAGTACTACCTGTGTGCGTGGTATACAGGCTCCACAGGGGAGAACAGGAAAGCCCTTCAGAGCGTGATCAGCATAGCCCAAAAAATCATCAGCCACCCCCTACTCTCATTAGATTATAGGACATTTCTAGATCCTGCTGCAGCAGCAGAATCAAATCCATAACCATGGACCCCTCACACCCAGCCTATCACGTGTTCAAACTGCTGCCCACTGGGCGACGCCTCAGGTCCATAAAAACGCACACCATCAGATTCCTCAGCCGTTTCTTCCCCTGGGCCATTCGCACTGTGAACAATCTTTGACACAACCACCTCAGACTGTGTATAAACCAGTATTCTTGAAACAAGAAATTGCACCAAATTTGCACCTTCTCGCTTTATTACTTTGTGTTTAAAATTGTATTTTTATTTTTTTTGTGTACAACTTTTGTTAAATTATTTTATTTTTGTACTATGCAGCAGAGCACCCATAATGTTGTTGTACCTCCCGTACAATGACAATAAACGTCTACTCTAACCTATTCTGATAGGCCTTTTGAAGAATACAAGCCAGCACGCTTTTCATAATATTTAAGTAATGTAGAAGCCATTTACACATTTGTTACTGAATATACAGATTCAGAACTATCGCTGTACTATAGTAATATATTTTTTGGCTTTATTACTTAACAACAGGGGTATGAGAAAATATTACAATGGGTATATAACGTATCACTTCACCTGTCCGGCAGTTACTGACACACTGATGCTAAATATAATGGTTTTTTTTTTTTATAATTACCAATAAAGCTAGATTTTTGGATAGTTTGGTTTTTATATATAAACCTCCTCTTAGGCTTGTTCCTTCTAATATAACATTAGAACCAAAATCAATATGGTCTGCACTCTCGCAATATATCACATTTTTATAATCAGAGTCTGAAAAGAATTAAACAAAACAGCTTTTAACTATGAAATGTACATTCGGCTGCTCCCTCGTATTCTCCCCAAGAGGTCGCCACAGCAGATTAATCAGCATTGGTAATTTGGCAGAGATTTTATAACGGATGTCCTTCTTGATACAACCCTCCATAGCAAGTGGGGCTTGCATCCCAACCTGGAATCGAACCAGGGACTTTTCGCTTGTAAGGCAAATGTGTAAACCACTGCATTACAGTGACACTAATGAACACAGCATTGCAATAAAGGGGTAGCATATTTTAAACAGCTTTTAAATATGTTACCCCTTTGTTGCTGTGCTGTGTTAATGAGACCATTGTGCCACCAGATGGCGCCATACTCACGTGTCCTTGACATTATCAATATTGGCCTGGATTTTTGCAATAAAGCCATCCACCTGGTCCTGTGTTGGAACAGCGAAAGGAAAAATATATGTTGATGACTATATGGTGCAAATTATGCATTATTACATTCATAAATACAAAGTTACTACCTGGCGTCGTCTGTAAAAAAGGGGCACAGAAAAGAGGGCAATCACACCTGGAAGAGCAAGAACATGGAAAAGTAAGACTAACCAACATGGCGAACAAAGAGCATATTAACAATTTCCACATGCTTGATGATAATATCTGGCTCTTACTGATGATAAGCAAAGTAAGGCCATTGCACAGGTCTCCCAGGAACGTCACAAGGTACATCAGAAACAGGAACTATAATTTAAAAACAGAAAAGGAAGAAACAGCTACAGAGACTTTGGCTTTCACCAGAAATCCAAGCTGATAACAAGCATACCTTCCAGCACTCTACAGCAAAGCCAGATGGTTTTTACTTAATTCTTTTAGAAAGCAGTCCATCACATTCCCACACTGCTTATTTCTTTCCTTTGTATTATAAAATGTGTAGGGTACCTAATGCAGAGTTCTAGTCAATAATGTATACTGACATAGTTTTCTCTGTGAGAAACCCCCAGTGTAATTTGGGTCTTTCCCCATATATCTCACAGTGTCTCAGTCGCTGTCTTTGGGATGCAGCATTGCCCTGACATGGGACACCTTGTCTTACATGGAAAGAGACTCCAGCTTATCTTGGGTGTCTCTGTGTACAGCCCCTTGTGTGACATATCACATTCCAGCAAGGTCAGGGTTGAAACCAGGGGCTCCTGGGATTAAGGGGCTCAATCAGTTTACGCTGACTCACCAATCACTATAAAAGAGTTAATTCTGCCTGCTGTTAACTACTATAAATGTGATACTGGTGTAGATTTTTTTCTGATATTGCTAAAAATACAGTATTTTACATCTCATTCAAATATCAGCAGTGAAGTTTACTTACTATATTTTAACTGTTATGGTTGGTAGTGGTGTTGAGTGAAAGATGCATCAATAGCTCCTGCTCCAATGTAATATTACACACACAAACACACACACTGCAAGTGTGCCCCTGTCCACCCAGCAGTAGAAATGGGTACCTGCGATCGACTAGCATTCCATCCAGGAGAAGTTTACAGTAACTCCTAAGTTGCTTCACAAACCGGAAACCGGGATAAGCTCCAGCCTGATGAGCCAGTAGTCTCGGGTGTAAAAAAGCCCAGCAGACTTGCCTTTACTTATGCTGTCAAACAGGCAATTATTAAAGATGCTTTACTCTATCACTTGAGCCCAAAGCCACCACTACTTACCAAGTATATTTTCTCTTAACTGATTAGGCTGATTAAGAACTGGCACTTTACAAATTAGCTTTCAGACAAATAACAGAAGCCTAGAATCAATCAAGCATTTGCTGTCACTGCAAAGTAGAACACATTAATCAGTAATTATGTGATGTGAGCAGATTTCTTTAAGCCTCAACGCAACCAGAATTCCAAAAAAGTCAGGACGCTGTGTAAAATATTTTTTAAAATGCCATGAAATCAACATTTTATTCACAAAAGGACATAGAAAATATATCAAATGCTGAAAGTGAGACATGTTACTATTTCATGAAAAATACTAGCTTATCTTGAATTTGATGAGAGTAACATGTCTCAAAAAAGTTGGGACAAGGGCAACAAAGAGCTGAAAAAGTCAGAGGTAGTAAAATGAAACTGCTGGAGGAACATGTTGCAATGTCAGTAATGTGACTGGGTATAAAAAGAGAATTTTAGAGAGGACAGAGGTTTAACCATCTGTAAGAAACTGCATCCACAAATTGTGGAGCAATTGCAGAATAATGTTCCTCGATGTAAAGTTGCACACACTTTGAATATTCTATCACCTACAGTACATAATATCATCAGAAGATTCCAAAAATCTGGAGACATCTCTGTGCACAAAGAACATGACTGAAAACCAATACTGGATGCTGGTGATCCTTGGGCCCTCAGGTGACCCTGAATTGCAAACAAGTATGATTCTGTCATGTAAATCACTGAATGGGCTCGGGAACACTTCCAGAAATCACTGTCTGTGAACACAGTTCACCATGCCATCCACAAATGCAGATTAAAGCTCTATGATGCAATGAAGAAACCATATGTGAACATAACCCAAAAAAGCCGGCGTCTTCTCTGGGCCAAAGTTAATTTAAAATGGACAGAAGGAAAGTGGAAAACTGTTTTGTTTTCGACAAGTTCAAATTTGAAATTCTTTTTGGAACTCATGGAGACTGTGTACTCCATCCTGAAGATGAGAAGGACCATTGGGCTTTTTATCAGCACTCAGTTCAAGACTCTGCATCTCTGATGGTATGGGGGTGTATTAGTGCCAATAGTACTGGCAACTACACATCTGGAAAGGCACCATCAATCTGGAAAGGCACCATCAATCCTGAAAGGTACAGAAGTGTTTTAGAGCAACAAATGTTCCACTCCAGGTAACATCTTGTTCAGGGAAGGCCTTGCATATTTTAGTGAGACCATGCTAAACTGCATATTGAGGCTATTACAACAGCATGGCTTCATAGCAGAATAGTCTCTGATCTTTCACCAATTGTCCAGAACTTTCACCAACTGAAAACATTTAGATCATCATGAAACACAAAATACCACAAAAAATAACCAGGACTAAGGATGGGACAACATTCCTCTACAAAAGGTCCAGCAGATGGTCTCCTCAGTTCCCAGATGTTTCCAGACTGTTGTTAAAAGAAGATGAGATGCTACACAGTGGTAAATATGGCTCTGTCCCAACTTTGAAACGTGTTGCTGCCGTTCAAATTCAAGATGAGCTATTATTTTTCATGAAACAGTAAAATGTCTCACTTTCAACATCTGATATGTTTTCTATGTCCTTTTGTGAATAAAATATCAGTTTATGAAATTTGCAAATCATTACATAGTGTTTTCAATTTATATTTCACGCAGCATTCCAACCTTTTTGGAATTGTGATTGCAAATATAAACATATGGCTTGGCTCTGCTACCAAGAGAGAAACAGTTAGGGGCTGGATGAACAGCATAGAGAAGAAGAGTGGGTCAGACCACCTTCTTTTTATGCTGCTAGTACCAACATAATTTGAGCTGAAAGGATTCTTTTTCCAAGGGGACACATTGCTTTCCAAACAATTACTAAAAATATGTCACTGGGATTGACAGCTGCCAGAAGTGCTATTTAGGCGCAGAGTCTTTAGCCCTGAGCTGGGATGAGAGTGATGTTTGGCATATGTTTGGCATGTAATCTCCAGTGATAGAGGGAGGTGGGACGAGGGAGGGAGGAAGATGCTAGATGATGGAGGCAAATGAAGGAATGCAGAGATGGGCTGATAGCTGCGTTAATGATGATTAAAATGAAGAGGAGAAGACAAAGTGAAGTAAATCTTTGACGGCAGGTCATTAAGACTGAACATGAAATTGAACATCCTGCGCGCGCACACGCACGCACGCACGCACACGCACGCGCGCGCGCGCGCACACACACACACACACACACACACACACAC
>VUQH01085532.1:0-13680 GCA_015106775.1 Etroplus canarensis
ACTGAATGACCAGGTTATTCCATCAATGGATTTTTTCTTTCCTGATGGCACGGGCATATTCCAAGATGACAATGCCAGGATTCATCGGGCTCAAATTGTGAAAGAGTGGTTCAGGGAGCATGAGACATCATTTTCACACATGGATTGGCCACCACAGAGTCCAGACCTTAACCCCACTGAGAATCTTTGGGATGTGCTGGAGAAGGCTTTGCGCAGCGGTCAGACTCTACCATCATCAGTGCAAGATCTTGGTGAAAAATTAATGCAACACTGGATGGAAATATGTTGCACACATTGCACTCATGTTGCACACATTGCACTTTATTTATTTATTTATTTATTTATCTCTTCTTTTTTTTTTAAATCTTTTAAACTTAAATTTTTCTAACTGTAGAAATAAAAACTAGTCCTGTCTCTGTCACATGTCATATGTTTACATGTTTATATGTTGCACCAGGTCCTGGAGAAACATTATTTCATTTCACTATGTTCTGCACCAGCTATATGTAGTCGAAATGACAATAAAGCTCTTTCTATAAAATAAGAGAAATGCTAAGCGTCACAAAACAGAGAGTGGCTTACTACATAACGGCAATTGGTGGTTGGAAGACAAGTTTCATAGTCTATTATTTACCTGCAGTTCCCAGTCCTGTGGGAAGAGGCATCCTCAGAGCACCAGCAGAGTGCTTCAGACGCTCTTTGAGGGATTTCTGCACCAGGGCCAGGGTGCAGTCCTGGTGCCACACAGGCAGCTCCAGACCCAGCATGCACTGAATGATGCGGTCCTTCTCATCTACTGTGAGAAGCCCCTTTTGGAGGGCCACATACACCATGAAGGACATATCGATGTTGACCGCCTCACCATGAAGTAATGCTGGTATTACTCTCTGTGCAGTCATAAAAGGTAAAGGTTATACAGCTGTACAGAGAAGTCTCCGTAAAAGTTCTGTAAGATGTCAGTAAGAGAGACCCTTATATGGTCATCTAAGACACACAACACCCCTAGCCTCCCACTGTTCGAACCTTCTGTTTGTGAGGGTTTGAGAGCTCAAACAATTTGTCTGAGACAGATGATGAACTAAGAGGCTTTACCTGTGTAAGCTAAATAAGAATTATTTTGAGCTGTGAATTATGCAAAGCTACTCTAGGAGAGCCCAAACAGAGAAAATAGGGAATTGGAAATTAGCATATAGGTCCACGTTAAAATGCGAAGTCACACTCTCCACAATTGTTTATCTCCAATAACAAAAACAAATAAACAAAAAATACAATGAAAAATACTTTTTCACCATTTCTAACTCTGGGCTGATGAGGTGACCAAAATCCACCAGCCTGTCCAGATCATCCTCCCACAAGTTAGGAGCCAGTTCCTCAAGCATGGTTTCTATAGCGATGCGCATGGTTGCTGTAGCACTGTCTTCCTGCTCAGAGTTGGTCTCACAGACTTGCAGCTTGGCATGCAGCAGCTTCCTGCCCTCAGCTTCCATCAGCTCAAACAGGCCCCGGTGCTTCATCAGGGCCATCTAAAGTGTATTGTCAAAACAACACTTGTTAGTTGGAAATAAGCGGCAGAGAAGATCTACACCAAGAATCAAGAATTCTTTATCGTCATTATGCATTCACATAACAAGATTTCCCTTGGTATCTCTCATCTTACAGCATTAAAAAATACACAATAATCAACATTTTGCTAAAAGAATAAAAATAGGGTAAAAACAGTGCAATAAAGCAGCAGCAGCAGAAATGTCCATGAAAACACGTGTAAACTGCAATATCTTATGATAAACAATCACATGCAGTGCACGGTTGTCCTGTGTGGAAATGTTTTTTAAAGATCCCCTCCAGACATGAATGACATTTATGAAATATAAAAATATGTAATAAAAATATTAGATATAACTTATTTGGTGTAAAGTAAATTGCGTCTTATAACTTTTTTTGCTCACAAATAACAACTTCCAAAATCCTTGACAAAGTCAGAACATGAGAACCTATTCAAATATTTTATCTAAAAAAATGTTGACGCTTCCTACTTCATTGAAAATTAATTATTAGTCTATGTGTTTACTTACAACCTAAACATCAAACTGTTTAAGTTGCACAATGGACCACAATGGACCTGTAAACAAGTTATAATCTTGCAAAATGCTACTTGGTACTTATGTATCTTTAATTTACAGAAAACTTTCCCCTTCAGTGAGCTGGTCATACCATATAAGCAGTGTGTGTGTGTGTGTGTGTGTGTGTGTGTGTGTGTGTGTGTATAAGCTATGAGTGAGAGAAAAATTGAAAAAACACATTTTTTAAGTGGAGGGGGTCTTCAGGGTCAACAGAGCATACAATGATTGACAGAAACTAGAAACACAATTTCATACAGCATGGGTATTTAAAGCTGTATTGGTGAGACAGTAAACACTTTTTTGAAAGGTATGGCACAACTGTCATAAAGTGAGATGAGGATAACAGGTGTTTTTGTCAAAATATGCAACTATGACACTATCATCAGCTACATATTTACCACCTTAATTACACAAAGGCTGCACAAAATGTAAATAAAAACACAAAGCAATGTTTTGAAAATCTCATAAACCAATATTTTGTTCACAAAAGAACACAGAAAACATAGCAAATGTTGACGGTTAGGCATTTTACTTTTACAGATAAAATATCAACTCATCTTGATTTTGATGGCAGCAGCACAGGTCCATGTTTACCACTGTGTAGCATCCCCTCTTCTTTTAATGACAGTCTGTAAATGTCTGGAGACTGTAAAGACCAGCTGTAGGAACTTTGGGAGGGGAATGTTGTTCCATTCTTATTTGATATAGGATTCCAGTTGCTCAACAGTATTGGGTCTTCTTTGTGGTATTTTGTGTTTCATGATGCACCAAATGTTTTCAGTTGGTGAAAGGTCTGGCTGCATACAGGCCAGTCCAGCACCTGGACTCTTCAATTATGAAGCTATGCTCCTATAATAGCTGCAGTATGCAGTTTCACTTAAATATGCAAAGTCTTCCCTGAATAAGACAACATCTGGAGGGGAGCATACTGTATGTTGCTCTAAAACCTGTATATACATTTCAGCATTTATGTTGCCTATTCAGAAGTGCAAGTTACCAGTACCATAGGCACTGATGTGTCCTCATGTTACCAGAGATGCAGGATTTTGAACTTAGCGCCTATAACAAGCTGCAACAAGCTAGCGAGCTTCTGGAGGATGCAGCATCCATGATTTCCAAACAGAATTTTAAATTTTGATATTTTGACCGCAGAACAGTTTTCCACCTTGCCTCAGTCCAGAGCAAATGGCTTCTTCTTTGCATGATAGAGCTTTAAATTGCATTTGCTCATAGCATGGTGAACTCTGTTCACAGACAGTAATAAAAGTCTTTGCAATTTAAATTGAGGAACATGATTCTTAAATTGCTCCACAGTTTGTAGATGCAGTGTCTCGCAGATTGCTGAATTTCTGCCCATCCTTACTTCTCAAAGACTCTCCCTAAGATGCTCTTTTTATACCCAATCTCATTACTGACCTGTTGCCAATATGTTTAATTAGTTGCAACAAGTTCCTCCATCTGTTTCTTTTTAGCACCACTTACTTTTCCAGCCTTTTACTGTCCTGTCCCAACTTTTTTGAGACGTGTTGCTGCCATCAAATCCAAGATGAGGTAGTATTTTAGTTTTTTTGCTTATAGCATTTGATATGTTTTCTATATTCTTTTGTGAATAAAATATTGGTTTGTGAGATTTGCAAATCATTGTGTTTTTATTTATATTTTATGCAGTGCCTCAACCTTTTTGGAATTGGGATTGTGTGGATGTCTGGATGAGAAAGAATTAGTATGCATTATTAATGAGCACAAAAGGTTAACATTTCCAAACACAAAGTCAATTTTAAAAACCCTGTAAATGGAGGGAAGAAAGGAATATATAAGCTCTTTCTTGGTGGTGCACTGAGTTGCTTGTTGGAAAACTCCAGAAACCCCTGAAGTTCTGGAATACATTTTTGTATGAACAGGTTATGCTAATAGCCTGTGTACACAGGTATTAGCTTGTGTGCAAATAGTATGGATTTTGTTCTCACGAGTTATTATCTTGTGTACACAAGCTATAAAAGTCTGATACCAAAGAGCACCAACAACAAAAGCTTGGGCAAGAACAGAATTCTAGTGTCAGTTGATTCAATTTTCTGTTATCTCAGTATGAACAGCAAACTCTGGAAAAAAAAAACAAAAAACAAAGTCAAAGATGGTTGGTACAGTGGTAAATGTGACACATTTAGGGGTTAATAGGTTGCCACATGCTAGACCATCACAAGAATCGTTCTCTTCTCAGTAATCATGCAACGACGAACACCTTTAACATTTCTGCCATCCCATTGGAGATCTGACGTGGTGGCAGAGTTTGGAAGAATGAGCAGTCTAAGAAGGCCGCCATTGGCGGGACGTAACTTCCCAGCTTGTTTTTCCCACCGGCGAAGTTGACTCCTGTTTTTGCCCCTACACTGGCATCTATGTAAGACAGTAAAGTGGTTGGCACTCGAATATATGGGGTCCTTCGACGATAGAGAGACGCTGCCAAACCCACTACATCCAGGCAAACTCCTCCTCCAATGGCTATAATTGGCTCAGAACGCCTGTCAATACCAAACTTGTGAACTTCCTCCAGGATCTTGGTCACTAGCTCCATGCTCTTGTTCTCTTCAGTTGTGGGCAGAGAGAGAATCTTGCAAACAACTCCTCTGGCCTTAAAGTACTGAGAAACTTGAGAGCCATACAGCTTACTGACAGTCTCATCAATGACAACAAATCGCTTCACTGGTTTGGAGTTACTTAAGGTACCTTTAAGTTCATCATCTCCTATATGACCCCAAAGTAGTGTATCATTTATGGGATCCAGTATGTTTTTGCTCTGAATTACTCTGTAGGTGAATACGATGGGGCTGACCACTGTCCAGGAAACTCCATGTTCTGACTTGTTCTCATAGCTGGAAATAATTTCACAATAAAGAAAACAAAGAGGGGGTTAACTGGTTTCATCTAAAACACGTGCTAATATGCTATCACATGCAGCCTGTGCTTGCATAATCTGCATTTCCATTTTATACCATTTTATACTTCATATGGGTAAATATTGCTGTTCACTTAACTGGTTTGGAAGCTAAATTTACTTTGCCATTTAGATACACTAGAGAATGTATTACCCAACAATATTTAAAGCTTCCCTTGGCCATAAATAACATTAGAGTTCCTATCACATATTAATTCAGTAATAATAATCGCCATTTTCCAACTGAGGGTTAGAAGGTTTTGACTAATTCTGCTAAAAAGGAGCATATTGCTTGAAGTATTATCCCACTAATCTACAGGTGGCAGTAATACACAAAAAAATGCAGCAATGTACCACCAAAAGAAGAAGGAGACTCCAAGCAAGTCAATATGAATGTAAATAATGCAGGACAAAAAGAGTGCATTTTAGACCTCAAGCATACAAACATTGTTTGTAGAGTAAGACTGAATGTAAATCTAACTTTGCTGAGGTTACAGGGCCTCTTTTAAGGATTTCTTGTTTGGTAAATCCACATGGTTTCACCTGTGTTTAGAAGAACCTTCAATATGTACTTTTAAAAGTTAGTATTGCTACTTTTACCACTAAAAAACTTGACTTGTTATAACTTTTTGCATTACAATAAACACCCCTAACTAAATAAGCAGCTATTGAAGTTTTTTTGTTTTTTTTTTTACTTTTTTTTATTGCCTATTATAATTTAAGGCCTAAAATACCTCTCTAATCTGTGTCATTGGCACCAAAATCTGGTTTGGCCATAGATAAAACACTGCATTTACTGCTACATTCTGATGTGGTATAATATTCTTAAACATTAGCCTCATCCAATTCAATTCTGTGAAAAAAAGACATAAATAATGCATGTGAAAACCCACAAATTCTTTAAACTCTTCAGCATGTACTGTTGAGAAAATATCATATCAGGGACTGGTAGTATCACTGCTGTACATATTTTACATGGGTGACTGTAGCTTAATATAGAAAGGCATTTTCCCCTGTCCATGGAGCATACAAATGAACACATAAGTTAGAAGAGTGCATAGTGAATATACATCATGACCAATGGACATGAACATATTTTGAATAAAACACATTTTAAGAAAGAGAGAGAATTATTACCAAAAATGTTGAGATTGTTTAGTAGTGTTTGTTTGGGAGTTGTTTGTGAGTTTGTAAAACAACCAGATTAAATTTATTTGCTGCATGAACCCATTAGCTGCTTTCAGTGCATCCCATTGAAATATAAATATAAATAATTTACTGTTCTGTACTTACATTATAGCATCTGATAATTTTCCCTCTGCCAGCTGGCACTGGTCACTTTGTCGAATCCAAGTTCCCCTGACTTGGACAAGATTAAACTTAGTTTGCTGTGAACAGCTGGAGTTGTTATTTGAAGTCATGTTCCCAGAGTCCAGGCCTGCTGAGTGTCTTCAGCCCATTCTGTCTTTATTTATGCTAATGACGCACAGGACATCAGTGTAGAGGACATGATCATAACTCAACATACTGTACATAACCATCCCCACCCTACACTCCTGCCTGCTGGACAAGACTCTCATGATGGCATTTAGTTACTCTGCTCTGTGGGGCAAGTTTTTCATTAACAACAAATGAGAGGGGTGGTCTGAGAGCTTTTGCAACTCTAATTACAAAAAGGTTGGAATGCTGTGTAAAATATAAAACACAATGCAATGATTTGAAAATCTCATAAACCAATATTTTATTCACAACAGAACATAGAAAAATATCAAATGCTGATAGTAAGACATTTTACTTTTCATGAAAAATACTAGCTCATCCTGGATTTGATGGCAGCAATGTGTCTAAAAAGTTGAGACTAGGCCAACAAAAGGCAGGAAAAGAAAATGGTACTAAAAAGAAACAATTGGAGGAACATGTTGCAACTAAGTAAGTTAACTGGCAACAGGCCAGTAATGTGGGTATAAAAAGAGCACCTTAGTGAGGCAGAGTCTCTGGGATAACTCTGTGTGCAAGGGACACAGTCGAAAACCAGTTTTGGTTGCTTGTGATCTTTGGGCCCTGGGGCATTACTGCATTGCAAACAGGCATGAATCTGTCATGGAAATCACTGCATCAGAAACACATTAAGAAATCCCTGTCTGTGAACAGAGTTCAGTGTGCCATCTACAAATGCAGGTTAAAGCCTTACTGTGCAAAGAAGAAGTGAAATGTGAACATGAGCCAAAAACGCTGCTGTCTTCTCTGGGCCAAAGCTCATTTAAAAATGGACTGAGGCAAAGTGGAAAACTGTTCAGTGGTCAGATGAGTTAAAATTTGGAATTCTCTTGAAATCATTAAATCATGGATGCCACATCCTCCAGAATTTAGAGGAGTAAGACAGTCCAACTTGTTATCAGCTCTCAGTTCAAAAGTCTGCATCTCTGACAGTATGGGGACACATTAGTGCCTATGGTACTGGCAGCTTGCTTATCTGGAAAAGCACCATCAGTCCTGAAATGTATATACAGGTTTTAGAGCAACATATGCTCCCCTCCAGATAATATCTTTTTTAGGGAAGGCTTTGCATATTTAAGTGAAACAATGCGAAACCACACACTGCGGCTATTATAACATCATAACTTAGTAGTACAACAGTTCAGGTGCAGGACTGGCCTGCCAGCAGCCTGACCTTTCATCATGAAATGCAAAATATAACAAAGAAGGCCCAGGACTGCTGATCAACTGGAAGCCTATATCAGACAAGAATGGGAAAACATTCCTCTCCCAAAGGTCCTGCAGCTGGTCTCCTCAGTTTACAGACTGTTGTTAAAAGGAGAGGGGATGCTACATAGTGGGAAACATGGCCCCAACATTTATGAGATGTGTTGCTGCCATTAAATTCAAGATGAGCTAGTATTTTTCATGAAATAGTAAAATGCCTCGCTTACAGCATTTGATATGTTTTCTGTCTTCTTTTGTGAATAAAATATTGCCTTATGAGATTTTCAAAACATTGCATTGTGTTTTTATTTATATTTTATACAGCATCCCAACCTTTTTGGAATTAGGGTTTTATTATACCAACCAACTCTGTTTCAAAGGGTGGTAGTAGTTACCAGCTTGATTAATGTTAAGCTATTAATTATGTGTAATGATTGGCCCCATCCTATCTTAAAGTCCTCTTTGTATTTTCCCATTAGAGCACTTCGCTCTCAGACTGCAGACCTACTTGTGGTTCCTAAAGTTTTTAAAAGTAGAATGGGAGGCAGAGCCTCTCCTGTGGAACCAGCTCCCAGTTTGTATTCAGGAGACAGATACCCTCTCTACATTTAAGATTAGGCTTTCAACTTTCCTTTCTGATAAAGCTTATAGTTGTGGCTTAGTTATGTTGCAATAGGTTTAGGCTGCTGGAGGGCTTCTTATGATGTGCTGGGCATTTCTTCTCCACCAACCTCTTTTCACTCCTCATGCATTTATTTGCTGCTGCTGCATGTCATTAAATGTTGTCTTCTCTCTCCCATAGTCTGTGTCTCTCTTTGCTCTCCTTTCTCTCTACTCTGTCCCCTCATCCCCAACCAGTCAAGGCAGATGGCTGCCCCTCCTTGAGCCTGGTTCGGCCGGAGGTCTCTTCCTGTTAAAAGGGAGTTTTTCCTTCCCACAGTCACCAAGTGCTTGCTCATAGGGGATTGTCTGATTGTTGGGGTTTTCTTTTTAATACTATAGGGTTTTTACCTTACAGTGTGAAGCGCCTTGAGGTGACTTTTGTTGTGAATTGGCACTATATAAATAAAATTGAATTGAATTGAACTGTAAACTCTGTGTTTTCAGGTCAAAAATGTAAAGCAAGAGATTCAGTTTTTTAGCACGCCTTTAATATTTACATACTACCCTTTAACTTCTCCTGTGTCCTGGCAGTCACTACAGCAGTTTCATTCCCCCTCCTGCTTGTCCCTCTTTTTGATGCCTTGATATATTTGTATAAGGGACATTAAGCTCTTTACACTCTCACATATAACCTGTAGCAGAACCAGTAACTCATAGAAATGACAATACAGACAGGGAAGCAGATTTACTACAAAGCCACCTATTGGAGATGACAAAGTAAAATTTAACAAGAGAAAACTAAAGAAGGTATGCAAATTGCAGAGAATGAAATTACACTCTTGGACCATTGTATCTGGTGCATAGCTAACCACAAATCCTTGCCCTAACTGCACTATTAATAATTAACAACAGTTTCAAGGTGTTTCTGTTTAATTACAAGAACTGTTCTACCTGTAGTGCTAAACAATACTTCTAGTGTTAGGCAGGTATGAATCATCGACTGCTGCTGCTATTAAACTTGTCAGAACATGGGGAAAAGCTGGATCCACCCCCTTCACTACCACCCAGGTGATTTCTGGAACTTCAAACGGTGTCCAGCTTTTTGAGATGTTTCTCTGAAATGCTGGTCAGACTGTAAATCCTACTGCCAACTTTTTTCTTCACTGACTGCCCAATGTAGGTGTTTTTCATTTGAAAGGATGATATAAGCAGCAAAAGAAAGGTTTTCAGTGTACAAACATTTCTGTTGTAAAACGATAGTGATGATTTTATGATGTTACTCACTCAAATTTTTGATGAGACAGTTCTATTTATTCAAAGCACCAGGGAGGTGCCAGCTGAAGTATATAATAGAGAATGATTGCTCAATAAAACTTAAGCAGAGAAGCGTTGTTGATTTGCAAGCTTTAGTTTGAATCTACTTTCCTGAGTTATGAGGAATACTGCATATAATGTGTAAAAGTCTCAAGTCACCTCTCATTTCTTTTCATTTTGGTGGGGAAAATGAAAAATAGGTGCAACAGTTTATTGAAAAGGGCAGAAATAAATGAAAATGCATTAAATCAAGCAAATATAGAATTTGTGCAATTCTAACCAGCTTCAAAATGATGGATCAAAATCAGATGGTACTTGCATTAATTCATATTTCCATCAATTTTGGTGAGATTTTCAACATCACCGGCTGAAATAAAGCCCCAAACCATAACTGAGCCTTCACCATGTTGACATTCACTGTTGTACATCTTCCTCTGTACATATCTGAATAAAAAATGTCAAATTTGGATGTGTCACTCCATAAGACCTGTAGCCACTCATTTTCAGTCCATTTCTTGTGTAATTTGGCATACCTCAGCCTTTTCTCTATGTTTCCCTTCCTTAAGAATGGCTTCTTGACAGCCACCCTTCCACTGAGACCATTTCTGGAAAGGCTTTGGTGAACAGCACATGGATCAGCTGAAGGGCCAGATGCATCTCTCAAGACCTGACTTTGTTGGATTCTCCCCCCCATTGCTTAAGGGTAAGACTTTCAGATACTGTTCATCTACTATATATATATATATATTTATATATATATATATATATATATATATATATATATATATATATATATAATACACACAGTATTTTAGTGATGCCATTTATATATATATATTTATATTTATATTAGACACACACAGTATTTTAGTGCTGCCATTTCTTTTGTCCTCCACTTGTCCTGTTTCCTCAGTTTTTTAAGGACACTGCATACCATGCTGAGATATGTCAAGTTTTTGGCTATGGCTCTTTGGAAATCATTGTTGGTGCCAAAATACTATATTATGCATGTCAAACTGTGTTATCTTTGGCATTTTTCATAGATACAACTAAAGAAATGGGAATAAATTATATGTTTTTGCATCAGGTAACAAAGTACCTAAAGATACAATTTAAAACTGGTTCTTTGCTAACACAATGGATGAACCAGTGTTGTGTCTACACAAAACACTGGTTCATCCATTGTGTCATTTTTATAGTTGAATGATTCATAGGTCAGTGTTAGGTGGGTTAACAAACAAAAAACATTCCTCTGAAAATGGTCAGGCACAAGGCCTGGACTGAAAAATGAGTGAATAAGCAATGTCCAAAGCAAAACTTTGAAAGGGCCTTAAGAAGCCCAGAGAACTATAGTGCAGAACTACTTTAAAAAAAAAAAAGAACATCTGGTTTCTTGGAAGCAAAATATAAAGAAATGATGATGGCTCAAGACTTTCGCACAATACTGTGTAAAAATACTCCTCTGCTTGAACTAGACACAACATTGAGTCACACTGCAGTTTTAACACCCATACATTTACTGTAGCTGTTAGTAACAATAACTTAGTAGTATTTAGCCAAATTGGACATGAAATAAATGTGACAACCTAACATTAAAAACATGGTCCCCAAGTTTCTCAAACATTGTTTTTTAAGGAGATAGTATTTTGCGCAAGGCAAAGTTGAGATGACAAAAATTTATTTCACTGTTTGAACAATGGCACCACAGCAAAATTAAAAACCGAGTTATCCTAGAAAATTTCATGTAACCATGACATGCTGTTCTCGTTAATGACAATAACACTGGTTTTAGTTAATAAAATGTACCTTTGGCTGCTCCCTTGTATTTCCCCCCAAGGTGGATCAATCCACATCGGCTATTTGGCAAAGGCTTTATGCCGGATGCCCTTCCTGATGCAACCCTCCATGGTGAGAGAGTGTCCCCACCCTTTAATCCAGTGGTTTAATCTGTAGCATCTGCAGGCTCTCTGAGCTCTAGTAGAGAGCCTGCATCATAACACACTCCACACCAATCAAGCAGCAAAAACTGCAAATCTGTGATGGCATATGGAACCCAATGATGCATCCAATTAAAGTATTATAGAAAATATCCCAAACCTCTGATGAAACCCATCAATCTATCAAGTAAAGACAGACAAGACTTGCATAAAAATGATCTTTTATGCAACTTTTATTATCTTGCCTTAACCAGTGTATCTAACACTACATTGCTTTAGTAAACAACACCAGCTGATGGTATGCAGTTGTATATATCAAAATTGACATAAAAAATGCGCCTAGCTATAATTTTGGCACGTGAAACAACAATAAATGCTTACCACCTTGACAATCATAAAGCTAAATCAAAGACACATACATTTTTCACATATATCATGAGGAATTTATTTTTTCATAGAGATGCATTGGTTTACAATAACGGTAAATCTATAGTTTCTACTCTTACAAGCTCAGTTAGAGCAAATTTCAGCAATGTTCATGGAAGAGGTGAAAAAGACCAACAAGTATAAAGACACTATGTATTCTTTTGATCATTTGATTATACCTTAAATACAAATATACCAGATCATGTTGGCAGTGAACATTTTCATTTTTAAAGCAACATTTTTTATTTCCTCTACAAATTTTTATATATTATGACTACTAAAATAAAATCAGGTAGTGTGGCCCCAGCATAGCATCCAGTAGCTATAAAGAGTAGGACTTTCACTGTGAAGTGCTAACTGCAGCCCCTTTCAGACATGCACCATTAACCTGACGGCATTTTAACATGTCAGCTTCCTCTCTGCATGAGCACCTTGGTCACTTTTCAGTTATAGTCGCCATAGCATTCCTACTAGGTCAGCCCAAGTAACATTTACACATTACTTTGAACACAGCACAAGTCTGAATTCATGCAGTCATATTAATGTTTAGGAGCGCACCAGATAATGTCTTTGTTTTAAAAAGAAAAAAAGCTTTCTCCCATGAATCTTTGAGTTACTCAGCTCACTAGCAAATGCTCCTAACAGCAGTTATTTTTAAAAAATGAGCTGTTTATGAAGCTGTTTTTTGTCTAAAATATATGCTTCCATTATTTTTACAGCACCTTGTAGGATTTAATGTGCTACTAATGCATGAAGGCTGTGGCGATGCACCTCGAAACTATTTGCCGACTGCCATTAAACAACAAAAAAGTTAAAAGGAATGCACTGCTAACTTTCAGGCATCGGCCTAATAAAATGTGAGAGGCACTGTGAGATTAGATGGTACTGTACAAATAACAGAAACATGCAAAGCCAAAGATGACTACAAAATCTCCCTGGTGAAACTAGCATGACACAAGTTTGCCACAACTATGTGAAGTCACTGGGGTCAGAGGCAAGCTTTGAAGAACAGTCAAATAGTTCCTAGTGATACTTAAGTAATATTTTTGCCTGAAGTGACCATTAATAATACATTAGGACATTTATCTGAAAACTTACTTTCTTTTGCAATAACATGCGAAGATTACCGATATATGCTTTCTAGTCCCAATTCAGAAGAGGGTTCCCTCTCTTTCTGAGACTGTGTATGAGGGGCAGGGTAAAGATCTCCCAAAAGTAACATTCAGCACACGCACACACACGCACACACACACACACACACACACCTGCTGCTAGTAACAATGGCAACAAGAAACATTCCATAGGTGCGTTTACACTTCATTAGCGTCAATACTTGTTGCTACAAATACATGGTGAATATTGCACGTGTACAGTGGCTTTCAGTCACTGTCACAGGCCTATCTGAAAGGAGTCATACGGTTTGTGAACATAAAAGTGATCCTAGTCTGAATGATAGAATGCCGTCACTTTAACAGACTGGTGAAGCCAGCAATGTTGTTTTTCCCATGTCTGAAAAGGGCTCATCAATTTTCCCTTTCCTTTGGCTTCTCCGCTCATTATGGTCCTTTTATGTATAAGATATATATAAAAAAAAGAATAAACACAGACAGTTTTACAAGTTCTGTTTTGTGATCTCACTCAACTG
>VUQH01085533.1:0-13168 GCA_015106775.1 Etroplus canarensis
AGGAAGCAATGTGGGGGGGGGGGTTCGGTGCCTTGCTCAAGGGCACCTCAGCAATGCTCGGGGGGTGAGCTGGCATCTCTCTGGCCTCTCTGGGTGAGGTCTTGAGCCGGCTGGTCTTGGATGGCCACCGGATCCAGGTCCAGATGGGCCTTGAGCCGGCTGCCCTCGGCAACCCTCTGGGTTCCAAGTGAGTCCTCCAACACACTGAGCCATTGCCGCCATCCACACCTTTAGAATGCTGGGATACGGCAGAACTGACTCAAACTGAGACTAGGAAACAATACAGCTGAAACCAGAAGTTTACATACACTGTGTAAAAAGACACTTTTTCTCACTGTCTGAAACTAAATCAGATTAAACGTCTCCTGTTTTAGATCAGTTAGGATTGCCAAAATTATTTCTTTTTGCTAAATAGGGTCCCTGGTAGTGTAGTGGTTTGCGCATTCGCCTTTGAAGCGAAAGGTCCCTGGTTCGATTCCAGGTGGGGACACAAGCCCCTCGCCCCATGGAGGGTTGCATCAGGAAGGGCATCCGGCATAAAATCTCTGCCAAATTACCAGTGCGGATTAATCTGCTGTGGCAACCCCTTGGTGGAGAATACAAGGGAGCGGCCGAAAGGTACGCTTCTATTTGCAAATGCTGCGATAATGAGAGAGAGAATATTTTAGAGAGATTTTTAAACTTCTGGTTTCAACTGCAACTGTAACTATCAGAATGGATTTAAGATGATCACCCAGAAGCAATAGACAGTATACTGTAAATCCAAGCTGTCAGCTGAAGACGTTCCAGGTTTGTGTGCTGAACAAACCTGGTTCCTTCAATCCTTTCTTGCATGATGGTCTGACACCACTGTCAGAGAGTCCAGCTCCACACTCACGATGTTACTGGCCTTGTGGATCAGTTTGTTGAGTCTGTTGTTGTCGTCCGCCACTCTTAGTCGGCTGCCCCAGCACGCTACAGGATAGAGGAAGACACTGGCTACCACAGACTCATAAAACATCCTGAGCATCGTCCGGCAGATACTGAAGGACCTGAGTCGTCTCAAAAAGTAGAGATGGCTCTGGGCCTTCTTGTAGATGGCTTCTGTGTGTTCAGTGAAGTCCATCTTATTGTCAATGTGAGCGCCAAGGTATTTGTTGTCCTTCACTATCTCCACACAGACCCCAATGATGGAAACAGGGGTCACTTATGTTTTTGTCCTTCTCATATCCACAACCAGTTCTTTAGTCTTTTGTCACGTTAATCTGCTGATGGTTCTGTTATATCAGCCAGCACTTCATTATACTGAGGTCAAGTTTGGCCCTGGTTTTTTTAATCACCTAAACCTAAATGGTTTTGCAAAAGTTTAAATGCAATAACGTGTGTTATTACATAGGCTTTGCAGACTTTGCTAAAGGGTAATAAAAACAGATATAGAAAAGATCTTGACTGAAGATGCCATAATTCGTGCATGAAAGGGTTAAGTCAAGACATATCTGCACTAAATGACGTGTTCCTAATGTTATTTTATGTTTGTGTTCCTGCATTTCAGGGTATCGTCTGTGTGCTTATCCCAGGGGCACAGGACATATAAATCAACCCTGCTGCCCAGCAACCTCTACAAGGAACATCACACAGACAATTATTTTATGCATTCAACAGAGGGCAAACAGCAGCAGCTGTAAAAAAGATGCATTCGTGTAAGTAAAAGTATTAAGTCTAACACAAGCTAATTGTGAGCAGACTTGTGAACTAGATAGGCTTTTGCCAGCAAATATTGTTCTCGTAGGAAATGCTTACTTTATTATGATTCCCTGACAGAAGTTTACAGTTGCTTCAGCCTTTTAGGATTAGTGGGACAAAGTTAAAACAGCTATAAGAGGCACTTTAAGTCCATTGAGTTCATTGTCTCAGTTCCTGTCTGCTGTTCTTAGCAGACAGGAGTGGCACCCAGTGTGGCCTTCTGCTTCAAGGATCGATGTGTTGTGCATTCGGAGATGCTCTTCTGTATATGTTGGGTGTAACGTGTGTTTGAATTGCCTTCCAGTCAGTTCGAAGCAGTAGGGCAGTTCTCCGTTGAGGCTTTTTCACCCAGAGGATGGATAATTTCTCTTTTCTGCACCATTCTCTGTAAACCCTAGACATGATTGTGTGGAAAAATTCCAGCAGATCGGCAGTTTTTGAAAAATCCTGTGGCACCAACGACCATACAACATTAAAAGTCACTTAAATCACCTTCCTTTCCCATTCTGGTGCTCAGTTTGAACTTCAGCATGTAATCTGACCATGTCTCCATACCTAAATGCGTTGACTTGCTATTGTAATTGGCTGATTAGAAATTTTCATTAAAGAACATTTGAACTGGTGAATGTATACATACACCCTTTATCTAGGGTCAATCAGGACCTCATTTTCTGGACAATAGAGGGTTTTATTACATTTAAAATCTGCCAAATAAAAGAGGTGAGGTCAGTTGTGATGTGAAAACTGTCTTGGCCCCAAAGGAAATTCTGATTATCCAAAAAGTTACCAGTATTTTAACTTATCTGTCTTTCACACCACAGGATTAAAGTAAAGAGCGGTCACATCAGGTGTGTGGACCCAGCAGCTGAATGGCTTGATAGAAAGCTAGAAAAAGTAAGTCTCTAAGAGAACCTCAGAGTTTCAGAGAAACTTCAGAGCGAAAAGAGTTTTGTTCTGCTTTTCCTCTTAATCCAGCTCACACGATAACATATTTTTAAATACAGGCCACTCCAAAAGTATTGGAACAGCAAGGTCAGTTCATTTGTTTTTGCTGTGCACTGAAGACGTTTGTGTGTGAGCTCAAAAGATGAGCAGGGCTGGAAATATCCCAGTCCACTGTTCAAAGGAGACTAAGAGAACAACAATACAAAGGCCATACTGCAAGATACAAACCAGTCATCAGCAGAAAAAATTCAGAAAGCCAGATTGGAATTTTCAAAAGATAAAGAGATAAACCAGAACAAAGGTTCATGGACCTATGAGTTAAGGATTAACCTCTACCAAAGTTATGTAAAGGTCAAAGTATGGCGAAAGAAGGAATCTGTTCATGCTCCTAAACATACAAGCTCATCAGTGAAGCACGGTGGAGGTTGTGTCAGGGCTTAAGCTTGCATGGCTGCTTCTGGAACAGGCTCGGTCATTATCATTGATGATGTAATTGTAGAATGAATGCATAATTCTAAAAAAAAAAACAAAAAGCTACCAGTTGATAGAGAAATGCTTCCAAACAAATCTTGATAAACTTTATGATGTAGCAAGACAATGATCTACACTGCCACCTCCACAAAGGACTTCATCAGGGAAAAAATTGAAGGTTTTGGACTGGCCAATCGATCACCAGATCTTAACGCAACTGAACATGTGTTTCACCTCCTACAGAGAAGGCTGAAGTGACAAACCCCGCAAAACAGATAACAGCTAAAAGATGCTGGGGTAAAACACTGAAAAGGCAGAACCTATGAAGAAACAAGAACTCTGGTGGAGTCTATGCGTCAAAAGCTTGATGACGTTATTGCGAGCAAAGGATATGCAAACAAATATTAAGTATTTTTTACCTTAATTTAGTTGAAACCATTCTATTTCAATACTTTGACTATGTAAACACCATATTCTCTTTTCATATTCATCTTTTGATCTTACACAATGTCTTCAATGTACAGCAGAAGCAAACTTTTAGATGGGACTGAACATCCTGAGATGGTAAAAGATGATAACACTTATTTTGCTTAAAGTCTCTTGTCTGAAGTTTTCAGGTCCCTTTTGAGTAAAATTGACACTGTAAGATACTTCATTGCTGTCAAATTTACCTAAGCAGTTACATACATTTATGCAAGTATGGTCAGTAAATTGTACTTTTTAATTTTAATGAATTTTAATGCTAAAATATAATTATTATTGTTATCCAGGAATTCCCAAATTTTCAGTTTTGCAAAAAAAAAAAAAAAACAAAAATATTAAAGAATATTAGTTCTTTCTTGATTAAGATTTGAAATTGCACTTCTGAACAGAAAAAAAAATTGTTTTAGTTGAATGTTATGCTTGATTAATTTCTGACTTTCAGAGAAACACAGGGAGCCACCTCAAATTTGGTTATAAAAAGGTACATTCAGTTTGAAATTCTTCATCAAAATGGTAAAATGTAGATAATTCACTGAAAAGGAAAGAGTTTGCATTAAAACAATTCATGATGCTGTATGGTCTTTCTTGTTTTGATGACAGATGGTCTAATAAAGTTGTTAAGCGCTGTATGTTTGCACGTTTCAGTAGAGTTTGTAGAATTCTAACCAGCTTGAAAGTTTTAACTTCAACTCAACAATAGCGTAAAGCCTTGACAAATCAGTAAGTATATCTGTACATCATCGGCATAGAAATGGTGAGCAATATGACTTTTTTTTAAATATTAAAGAAACTGGTTCTTTGCGAGGTTAGCTATAGACACACTTGTTCATCCCTTGTGTTAGGTCCATTTTTTGTTCTTAAATGATTCATTTGTAGGTCAGTATTAAGTGGCTTAACAGAAAAGAAAAAATAAATAAAAATACAAGCTCCTCTGAAAAGGACTGGAAAGTTTAAAAAAAAAGGAGCCAATGTCCAAAAACTTTCAGAAAGTCCAGAGAATGACTGCTTAAGACTTTTAAAAATTTCAAGAAACTCTGGCTCCTTGGAAGCAAAATATAAAGGACTGAGGGTGTGGCTCAGAACTTTTGCACAGTACTATAAGCTTTTCATGTATTTACTGTTGGTTTTCTTACCCTGTACCAAAGTAACATTTGGTGATTCCTTATATATTTTTGAGTAAAATGTGAACGTACAGTAACTTAAATGATAAAATAAGTATGATAGACTAAAATGGCATTTCTCCCTGAAATGTATTAATGTCAAAGCAGAAACTGGAAAGTAAATACACAAGTACAAGTATTAGCAGAAACTGAGCTTAGTGGTTGCACTGAATGGGGAGCTATTGACGCTTGACTTTTCCACAGATTAACTGAACTTTCTTTCTCTCTACACAGGATAACATATGTTGCCACAGTTACTGAATGGCAAAGTGAAGACCCGGCATTATGACTAAAGCAACACATATTTCACGTGGGACCATGTTTTCGTTAAGGTGGTTCATTCTGAACTGGTCTGTTACTTTGCTTTTATACATTTCAGTAAAATAACTGTCAGCTTCTTGACACTTGCATGAGAATTAGGAGACACTGTTAGCTATTGCTTAAAAACTGATACAGGTATAATGTACTGTAACCTGTTTAAAAAAATAAACGTCCAAAAACCCTTCAGATGCTTCCTTGTATTTTCCCCAGCGGATTAATCCACAATGGTAATTTGGCAAAGGTTTTGCACTGGATGCCCGTCCTGGTGGGACCCTCCATGGAGAGGGGGGCTTGGGTCCCCACCTGGAATTGAACCAGGAATCTTTCATTCGAGTGACAGCAGGACCTTGCTGTAGATTTGGCCCACAGAGCCGATAAGCCGCCGCCTTAAATCTGACCCCGTGTGATTTTGACCTTTGACCCCCACAAGCGTAATCAGATCTTCTACCATCATAGGTATTAACCACACAATGTTTGGAAATGATCCAGTAAGCAAGTCAGCTCCTGCAGTGGTACATTTTGCAACGGACAGATGGACGGACACACAGATGCACAGACCTCAAAAATGTTGTCGGTTCTTCTACCCATCATGGTGATCAGCCACACAAGCACTGGCAGTTGTACATGTCACTCTTTGTTTCATTTTTTTACAGCTCATACACCTTATCTCTCCTTTAGTTTAATAAAACATGTTAAGAGTATATATATCACCTTCTGTCATGAGTCTTTTTGCCACCGCAAAATGAAACACAATTAATAATGAATGAGTAGCTATCGTGATTAATCTAAATTAATCCACAGTGGCGCTGTGATTGAAATGAATAAATGTACAAGCCTTTGGCTGCTCCCTTGTATCCTCCCTAAGGGGTCACCACAGCAGACTTACCCCCATCGGTAATCTGGTGAAGGTTTTACGCCCGATGCCCTTCCTGACGCAACCCTCCATGGTGAGAGGTACTTGCGTCCCCACCTGGAATCGAGCCAGGGACCCGTCGCTTGTGAGGCGAATGTGTTTACCACCTGCGATATGTCAGTTAGCCTGTTTGTTAAAGGAGTCGCTGTCTTTAGGCCAGCAGGCTCTGGACTGAAAGCTGAAACATGAACAGGTCGTTAAGTTTGGTCATTTATATAAATATAACTGGTTTTATATTCCAAAAAAAACACATTTGAGATTGTTCATTTTATCAAGCAGGACCTGGAAAGATCTGGTAAGCTCTTGAACTTAGAAATGTGTACATACTAAACCTGCTGTAGTCACTTCAGACAAGTTGTTTGTTTTCTGACTCTCATCAATATAAATGCAATAAAGCAAAGAATGGCCAGCAAGAATGACTGTTGTGACCACAACAAATGCTACAATATAGTAGTTTAGATACAAAAGATTTATTGACATGTTAAAACAGCATCTCTATATATTAGGAAAAGTCATCTTATGTACAGAATGTGTTTTGTATTAATTCAGAGCACAAAGTCCTCCTGCAGGGGCTGCATATTCAGAGTGTCCTTCTCAGCTCTACACTCACAGTTCTCCTTGTCTGTCAGAAGGTTGGAAACAGCAGATGTGGAGTCACAGATCAGGGTTTGTTGTCTTTGTCTGCTTGGTTGGGAGGAGGATCCATCAGGTCCTTAAATCCCAGTTTCTCGAGAGGCTCCCTGGCCATCAGCTGGCTGGAAAACACACACGTCATTATACATGCTATACTGTTAATCTAATGTATTTACATTTACTGAATCAGCAGGCCGAGTTTTTAACTGGCTTTCTTACTGGTCCATTCGGCATTCCAGGTAGTCTTTGGACTGTAGTCGGCACTTGGAGCTGTCGAAGTTGTTCTCTCTCAGACATGTCATAAACGTTTCTTTGAAGACTTTACACTCTCCTGTAACAACATGAATCAAAATCAGCAAAAATCAGGATGTGTGTATTTGTACAGATGTTTAGAGCCACACAGATCAAACTAACACACTCCAGATTAACCCAACAGGGTCTGAATTCAACTAACAGAGTCCAGATCAGAAAAACAGGACCCACAGTCCAGATTAAATTAAAAGGGTCTAGATTAACCTGAAGGAGTCCAAATTCAACTAAGAGTCCAGATCAGACTAACATGGTCCAGAGTCCAGATTAACCTAACAGGGTCCAGATCAGACTAATGGAGTCCAGATTAATCTAAATCCAACATCCACAGCGTCCTCATCGCTGCAGACCTACACAGAAATAAGACTGTTCCTGCCTTTTCACAGAGCTTGGAGATAAAATTATCACTTGCCCCAACTTTTACGGGTTATGCTTCCCTTTAAAGAACACATGCAGAGCAGGGCATGGCAGCTGTATGTAAACATCCACAAGCATACTTTTATCAAGAGGATTAGTTCATTTTCAGTCATTTAAAATACTTCGAAAAGGTAAAAAATGAAGTATTTCTTAGGGGAGGGAAAATGCCTCAGAAATGAAAACTAAACAATGTTTTTACTTACTCAATATCAGACCAAAGATTACTGACCATCTATTCACTCTATTCATTTATGAGTTTGTTGTCAATAGTTCAGGTTGTACAAGTGTCGCAGTAAACACTGACAGGCAGCGAGCCCATAAAAACATACATTATAATCCTATTTTGGCTTGATAGATGAACATCTGTTGCCACCACCGAATTGTGGTGCTGGAGCGTTTAAACAGCAGAACATGACGGACGGTTTGCTACTCTTGGATCCAATAATGAAAGAAAAAGTCCAAAATCAAACAACAGGGGCTTTACAGGTGAGACATCACTCTCTAGTGTTTCCTACCATTCTAAATGTGTTAATACACTCACCAGCCACTTCATTAGTTACACCTTGCCGGTAGTGGGTTGGACCTACTTTTGCTTTCAGAACTACCTTAACTCTTTATGCCACAGACTCAGCAAGTTGCTGGAAACATTTCTCAAGAGATTTTGGCCCACGCTGACGCGACAGCATCACAAACTTGCTGCAGATTTGTCAGCTGCACACCACCACCACCGCCACCACATCTCAAAGGTGCTCTACTGGACTGAGATCTGGTGAGCGTGAAGTCCATTTGAGTACAGTGAACTCACTGTCATGTTCAAGAAACCAGGTTGAGATGATTTGAGCTCTGTGACATGACGAGCTATCCTGACCCGCGTGGAGTTGGCCCCCAACCCCACGCAAAACTTCGGGAAAACAAGTCACGTTCGTTTGTGCTTCGTTTGTGCTGCTTTGTGCTGTAAAAACTTTCGTTTGTGCTGTTTTGGTTTTTGAGTTATTAACGATTATTTTATAGGTAGGTTAGGTTATCCTGCAGGAAGCTGCCATCAGAAGATGGGCACACTGTGGTCACAGTGGGATGGGCATGCTCAGCAACAATACTAAGGTGGGATGTAGAGTTTAAATGATGCTTAACTGATACTAAGGGACCCAAGAAAGTATGCCCCACACTATTATACTACCACCACCAGCCTGAGCTGTTGATTAAAGGCAGAATGGATCCGTGCTGTCAAGTATTTAGAACAAAATTCTGTCTTTACAATCTGAACGTCACAGCACAAATCAAGGCTCATCAGACCCTGCAACACTTTTCCAATCTTCCGCTGTTAAACTGAGGCGAGCCTGTGCAGCTGACAGGAGCAGCACCCAGTGTGGTGTTCTGCTGCTGTAGCCCATCTGCTTCAAGGTTCGATGTGTTGTGCATTCTGGATCATTCTCTGTAAATGGTCGTGCAGGGAAATCCCAGCAGATCAGCAGTGCAGGACGCACTCAAACCAACAACCGTGCCACATTCAAAGTAACTCAAATCACCTTTCATCCCAATTCTGCTGCTCAGTTTGAACTTTCAAGTTCGAAAGAATGAGATCGCGAATGCAAGCGGCTGAAACGAGCTTTCTCCGCAGGGTTGCTGGCCTCACCCTTAGAGACAGGGTGAGGAACTCAGTCAGCGGCTCAGAGTAGAGCTGCTGCTCCTCCACATCGAAAAGAGCCAGTTAGGTGGTTCGAGCATCTGATCAGGACGCCTCTCACTTGAGGTGTTTCGGGCACGTCCCTCTGGGAGGAGACCCCGGGGAATACCCAGGACACGCTGGACAGACTATGTCTCCCAGCTGGCCTGGGACCGCCTTGGGTGTCCCCCCTGAAGAGCTGGAGGAGGTGGATGAGGAGAGGGAAGTCTGGGCTTCTCTGCTCGAACTGCTGCCCCCGGAAAAGTGGTAGAAGACGAGACGAGTTTTAACTTCATCAGGTCATCTCGACTATGGCTACATGCCTAAATGCCACCATGTGATTGGCTGGCTAGATATTTGCAATAAGGAGTAGCTGAACAGGTAATACCAATGAAGATCCTGGTGAGTGTGTGTGTGTGTGTGTGTGTGTGTGTATACACCTTTATTACCCAGTTGTCCCAGTTTATTTCGATTTGTTTTGCGATCACATATTACTGGCTACAAAAATACAGATTAAAGATTTGGCGATTAACCCACATCTGCATGCCTGAATGCACCGGGTTTCCATTAAAGACCAGCTGACCAGGTGTACCTAATAAAGTGGCCGCCGTGTATGTGCCGCACTCATTTAAAGCGAGGTTAAGGAAAACTGGTCCTCCTCTTAGAGAATGCCTGCTGCTTTCTGTCCTATGAAACATGTTTATTATTATTATTATTATTATTATTATTATCATTATTGTTGTTGTTGTTTGTTACTATTTATGTAACCAGACAGACAGTCTAACTAGTTTTAACTTACCGAAATGATCCAGAGGGAACGAGCCTTTGTCGGGAGGCCGAGGTTTAAAACTCTTCGAGCCGAAATTCATAGCAGTAGACATGCTGACCAGAGTTTACAGGACTCCTAACACCGTTCCTCACAACAGTCACCGTCTGTGACCCTGCTGTCGCTCAATTACGACGTCGTGCTGGGGGGGGTGGGCTCCACGGGCAGGCATTAGCAATCGATTGGATTGCATCGAGCTTCCAGCAGAGCGCCGATTCAGTCGTAATGATTTCAAGAGAAAGTAATCAAGAGCTGATACAGGGTTCGTTTTGTGCCCAGGTATACATAATAATGGTCCCCACAGTGTCACGTGATCTCCTCGGCGACGCCATCTTTGTTGGCAAGCTGTACTTGTTTACACTGCTGTTTATCTCCCCCTCGAATTTTAAACTGTTTTGATGTCGGATTCGACTTGTGATCAAAATCATGGAAAGGCAAAAGGAAAAAGACTATGCAGAATCATAAAGTATGGAGGATAGAAAGACATACGATGAGAAAAATCAGCGTAATAGGTGTGGATCCATACTCGTTAGCAAAGGAAAAGCTCAACCACGAAGTTTCAGCATTGCCAGCAATTCAGTACTATGACGATGAAAGACATTTATTGGCGGTGAACTGACGTTGAACTGCCGTTTATCTCGCGCAATTCCTGTTGCAGTCCCGGCATAGTCCCGGTATTGCCGATAATAGCCGGTCAAAAAGGCATGAACGGGGCAATGATGCCAAACGATATCAACATCAAAAGAGAATACATGGTGAATGCATCCTGAACGCTGGGGCAACGCGCAGGGGCCACAACGTGAGTGCCGGCCTTTTGACAGGAATGTAATAGCAATAGATCGTCAGGAACCCAATTTTCAGTCATTTCACGCCGCTTTGATTGGGAACGCTGAATCGGCACAGAGCGCCATAATTGGCGCTATTACAGCTCCAGAGAAATGGGGGTCGAATGGGGGTGTAAGATGTACCATTATCTTGTGCTGGCACGCAGCTTTTATACCAGTGAGCAATTCCAGGCCTACAAGTCACTGGAGGCGTACAATCAGTTTGTTAATGGTTGGGTTGGTGACGTTTCCTGAAGTGTCCTGAATGCACAGCTGCCTACAGCCTGTCTATAGCAATGCCGCTCGTATGTTGTGACGTCATGCGGGAACTATGTATTCTTTTCAAAGGGTCGCCGCAGCGGCTTAATTCGCATTGGTATATTTATTGGACGCAACCCTCCATGGTGAGACGTGTTTGTGTCCCCACCTGGAATCAAACCAGGGACCTTTCTCTCATAAGGCGAATGTGTAAACGACTACACTACAGGGCCACTGGGATTAATTTTGTCCCCAGTTAACTTAAATGTTCCTTCAGCTGCTCCCTTGTATTCCCCCCAAGGGGTCGCCACAGTGGATTAACCATCAATAATTTGGCAGATGTTTTAAACCGGATGGTGACAGGGGCTTGTGTCCCCATTTCCCCCCTGGGATTATGAAAGTACTCTGACCCTGAGTGCAGTGGTTTACACATTCACCTTACAAACAAAAGGTCCCTGGTTTGAGTACAAGCCCCTCTCACCATGGAGGGGAAGGGCATCCAGCATAAAAGCTTTGCAAAATTACCAATGAGGATCAATCCACTGTTATGACCCCTTGAGGAGGATACAAGGGAACAGCCGATGGTACATTTTTTTTATTCTGAATTGAACCAGGGACCTTTGGCTTGTAAGGCGAATGTGTAAAGCACTGCACTTTGTCCCTAATTAACTAACAGCTTTATTTTTTTTTATGTATGTGAGACATTTTGCTATTTCATGAAAAATATTAGCTCATCCTGAATTTGATGGCATCAACATGTCCCCAAAAAGTTGGGACAGGGCCATGTTTACCACTGTGTAGCATCCCCTCTTCATTTAACAACAGCCTGTAAACGTCTGGAAACTGAGGAAACCAGCTGCCGGACCTTTTGCAGAAGAATGTTGTTACATTCTTGTCTGATATAGGGTTCCAGTTGCTCAACAGTCTGTATTTTGAGTCATGATGTGCCAAATATTTTCAATTGATGAAAGATCTGGAATGCAGGCAGGTCAGTCCAACACCTGGATTCTTTTACTATGAAGCCATGCTGCTGTAGTAGCTGCAGTATTTTTGGCATTGTCTTGCTGAAATATGCAAGGACTTCCTTGAGAAAGACGTCGTCTGGAGGGGAGCATACGTTGCTCTTAAACCTGTAGGCGTCTTTCAGCATTGATGGTGCCTTTCCAGTTGTGCAAGTTGAGTATCTAATCAGAAAAAAATCAGTTTCGAAACTGGCATGGAAAACACTGGGTATGATTTTGAGGCTCATGTGCAGCCTTGCGTCCTGTTATACATTTATAATATGAAAAACAGCTCATATGTTTAACCCTGTGCAAAGTTATAATCCTACTGAAGTAACGTAAAAGTGCGCAAGTTATATAGTGAAAATATATTCATTTAACAATATTTAAAGTACCTAAAGCAAACGTACTCATTATGTAGAATCGCTCTCTCATAATCATCTAGATTATATGACTGGATTGTAAATATTGATTCAAGTATACAGTATATCACTTTGATGCTGCAATTGTTGAGGATTTTAATTATTTTTTGCTGGGTAGCTTGATCTATAATAATGCAATTTATATCTAAAATAATAAGTAAGTAAAGCATTGAAATAAATGCTATTGAGAAGAAGGTTTGATTTTCCATCCAAAATCTAGTAGAGCAGAAGCAGAAAGTAGCATAACAGTTGGTGGAGTTGGGCCTCATAAGATTGAGAGAGTTCTGGGATGGCACCCACCAATGCTACTGGACCCACTGGATGATTGAGGGGAACAGAAGGCAGGTAAGTGTATTACAACATGAAGTCTGGTGTTTCTTCCACCTGACCAATGGCTTTGCTACGACACCACTGTAGTCAGAACCACTGGGAAATGTAGGGTGGGAAGATGACGATGGCTAAGAGCGTGTACAACAGCTGGAAGAAGATGAAGGAGAAGATGCTGGTGAAGAAGCACATGATGGGAACCCTCATGGTGACTCTGAGGATGTGGTGTTTGTAGAAGGTCTGGTTCTCTGAGATGTGGATCTGCTCATTAAGAAGGAAGGAGAGGTTGAAGGTGCACAACACAACCACTGAATGACGCCGATCACCGTCACGCAACCACTAAAGAGCAAAATCCTGAGGAGGTTCTCAGGGAAGGTTGCAATTAAAGAAAACTGCAAAGTATACATCTTCTTCTTCTTTCGGCTGCTCCCGTTAGGGGGCGCCACAGTGGATCATCTGCCTCCACCTCGCCC
>VUQH01085534.1:0-14680 GCA_015106775.1 Etroplus canarensis
CCGCATATCTAAATGGTTGTCAGAACGTCATCCTAATTGTCCTAGTCCATGATTTTACCACTCCTGGTGTGATCCTAGATGTATCCCTGCTGTCCTGCTACAATCAGCATTTTTCGTGGCATTTCCAGCTGATTTCTAGGACACTCTCACATATGTCTGCAGACAATATGCAGAGATTCGTAGTATTTTATCAGGAATCGATGATTCGCACACTTTTTCCGCATCTGATGCGGAAAGTATGCCGAAATGACATAATTTGCCTCCGCAAACCTTCCTAATCTTGTCGGCGCTCTAGTGGACACCAGCCCTTACTGAGCGTGGTGTCAGTAAAAGTACAAGTAGAAGCTACTGTAGTTTGATTATGAAAGTGATAAAACTTTTGTTAGAGGTTTTATAGCTAACAAACTGCTATATGTCTGTATAGTCCTGTGTTTACCCCTTTGTGTGAGTGAGTGAGCTTTCACATCTTTGTACATGAACAGTTTTAGTGATTTTGAAATTCATAACTGTTAACTTTGTATTTTTTGTAGTTTAGAAAAAAACATAAACTCAGAGTGAAAGATGGATGTGGTCTGATCCATAACTACTTATTTACTTACTTAATTACCTAATTACCGTCTTGTTATGACCACTTTGTGCTGTGGGCTAAAAACATCAACACATTGATGGCTGTCACAAGAGGTGTGATCCTATCAAAAAAGCCCAGTATAGTCTAGTTTGCCATAATTTTTGTTTAGGCAGTTCCCAGATAAGCAGTAGCCCAATAGAGTGATGCCTGTAAAAGAAGTTTTTTCAGCATTGCAGTTGAGGTCATGACTATGATTACCAGATTGCTTAACTGGCTGAAGAGTTTCTTTTTTCTCACTTGAGTTTGATGTTCTTATAATACTGTGTCTCTGGAGTTTCTTAGTTTGACAGATAGCACAGTACAACTGTGTGAAGGAAGGCCATGACAGTATGGAGGGTTTCCTTGTAATGAGGTAAAATATAGAAAAAATTAATTATTTTAGCCAATATATGTATTTACAAAAATTTTGATAACAGTGACAAAGATGCTCCAATAACTTTTGGCAGAGCTGAAGCCTCTTCTCTCTTCCACATACACTTGCTAATGTCTTTTGGCTCACCGCAGTGGATTATCTGCCTCCATCTCACCCTATCCTTTGCATCTTCTGTCACACCAACATTCTGCTTGTCCTCTTTCATTACACCCATGAACCTTGTCTGTGATCTTCCTAGTTTCCTCAAGTCTGTCAGCTCCAGCTTCAGCATCCTTTGTCCAATATATTCACTATCCCTTTTCTGCACATGTCCAAACCATCTCAACCTTACCGCTCTGTCTTTATATCCAAACTGCTTAACCTGAGCTGTCCCTCCTGTCTTTTTGTCAGTGTCACTGTCACCACATCACCTTCCCTTTCGCTCTTGCTCTCCTTCTGTCACAAGGCACCCCTGACTCTTGTCTCCACCTACTCCTACTCCACCCTGCCTGCACCCTCCCCTCAGTTCTTGTTACTGTAATTGCAGCAAACCCGTTTGCTGGTAAAGATCCTTAGCACACCACCTACTTAACAAACTTAAACGTGTAAAAGTGATCTTTTTCAACTGCATCTATCTGGTTTCAGTATGTTTTTCACAATCACAACATGCTTTCTAATTTCATATGGATTATTGGAAACACTAAAAAAAAGCCGACTGACAGGTATCTTCAAATTCGTTTAAAGGTAGATGCAAGCTGACAGCAGATATTCCCTCTGCTTCTAATTTTTGTTTATGATACTTGTATCTTATAGGGAAGTGTCTAAAGCAGAAATATGGGAATGTGAGGGCATAGCCGCTTTTGTGACCTATGTGTGCGTGGCTGAAAGTTATCATGACATGGTTGTTCAATTCATGTCTTCGTAATTTAATATTTGTCCCTTATACAAGTAACATGATTTGAGTCTTTGTCCCAATTTTCATTTATTTCTTTTTTCTCACTTCCTCACTTCCTTGCTGCCTTCTCCTCATTCCTTCTTACCTTTCCCCATTCATCTGTCATCTTCATCTTTCTTCCTTACTTCTTCAGTGTCTGGCCCAAATTGTAAACAACTGTCATATCTGGCCTTCTTAAATAGCGGCCAGTGTGCGTGCATGCATGCACACACACACACACACACACACACACACACACTGCCATGCATATCTCATCAATGTTTCAGATCGAGGGCTAAATATCAGCTAGCTATACGCCAAGCCTGGTCCTCACTTATTTACATCCGGCTGCCCCTGAGCCACTGAAACCTCAACACCAACATCAATGATTCATCAGCCAATGTTTTAGCAAAATGCATACCTCTTCTGTCGATACTGAGGACGAGAAGAGGGAAAGAAGAGGAGGAGGGAAAGGATGGGGCCATGTAAGGAAAGAAGAGAAGCAGAAGAGAGACAAGTGGAGAGTAAAGTGAAAGTATAATAAGTGTTAGAAATAAGATTACATAAAAAAGGGAGAAAACCGGGGGAGAGTGATAACAGGAAAAAGACAGTAGATAGGACTGGGTGTGGGGTACATGAGAATGAAAGGGAAAGAAAATGAGATAGATAAGGATAAGAAAGAAGAAAGCAAAGAAAAATAGAACATACCAATGCATCCACTTCCTCTCTACTCAGCCTCAATTTTTCTTCCCCAGCTTCTTTCTTTCAACGTCCAACACTTGATCCCTCTTTTACGGATGAAACATGGTCTTTTTTATCTTATTTTTGTCAGAAATCAATGACATTCTGCAGACACACAGACATAGGAGTCTGATATGTCTTTTACTCTTTAGATTTCAGTAGAACATGACCCCGCATTCCTCGTGGGGCTTTGTAGGAGTTCATAGACATTTACACATTGATTTTAAAACTGTACCTGCATTTTGAAATTGCGGCATGAGTGGTTTTGTGGTGTACAGTTGCTTAAGAAACAAGAAAAAGGTCCTAAAGCCAGATGAATGGGAAGAAGTTTGGCAGTATGTAGAAAAACACAGTAACCACTTACTTTTTGATAATCTTGCTTAAGTCCTGTATTCAAAAACAGGTCATTTAAAACAGCTAGTTTAATTGTTGTATCAGATTTCAAAGTGATGCAAACTTTAACTTCTCAGGAGATATATTATTGGAGCTGGATTGATAAATATTACTACATCAGTGGTACACAGTCAGTGAACTGCACCTGGTGTTAGGTCTTAACACTAAACTAATTTGCTACTAATTTTAAAATATGCTCGTTGTATTTTATATATCAAAATAAAAATGTTTTTCATTTGAAAAAAGCATTCATTCGTGTAAGATTTTGTTTCTGTATTTATGAGCCATACTCAGTACCTTTATAAAGTATTTAAAAACATCAAAATATTTTATAGCAAATCAGAAACATACAGTATGCAGCAATTAAAAAATAACCAAAACAATAAACATCAAACCCATTAGGGTCAGGAGTAAAAACAGAGGGGACAGGAACGGACAGAAACAGAGGATCGGGTGCAGCCGGCCTTGACTTTGAAGAAGAGTTGTTTCATGGTAACAAGGACAAGACACTTCTGCTGTGTTTTCTCTCTCTTTCTTTCTCCCTTATTCTCCTTTTCTGTCATTTGGTGCCCAGGGTGAAATTATGATAATAAGAGAAAGGAAAAGCTATTACTGTGGCTGCTCTCTCATTATGTAAATGATATTAAACAGGCCCTCTGTGTGTGAATATGTGTGTGCTTCCAGTGTGTGTTCAAGCCTGAGCAGCTGAGCATGCAGGTGCATGTGCGTGCATGTTTGTGAAGACTGGTGTATGTGTCTGTGTGTGTGTGTCAGTGTGTGTGTGCGCACACATGTGTCTTTGTTTGGCAGTTTGTTCTTATGTGGACAGGCTGAAAATGTCGTGTGTGTGTGTGTGTGTGTGTGTGTGTGTGTATGTGTGTGTACGTGTGCACATGTGTGCGCACGTGTGTGTCCTGGGGCTATGCGTCCTCAGCGCAGTGATTACAAGGTGTCAAACTCCCCCACATTGATTATGACATGTTAATTACACACCATGTTTCTACCTGCTTTGATGACACAACACACGCATAAAAAGGTGTCCTGTATATACAGTATCTTTGACTTTGTGTCGGTATGAGCCCAGTGTGCATTCAACATAAGCTTTGAACAGGCCAGGATGAGAATAGGATGTCTGAGTTTCAGCGTGTCTCTGTTAGCTTGTGCGTATGTTTGAGCTAGAGTCACTTACATATATAGCATGTTCTAGTTACTGCGGAGGATAGAGGGATCGACCTCACAATTATAACTGAGTTTATCTGAGTTTTTCTACGGCGTGCATTGAAAACTGCATTTGTTATATTTCCATAAATTTATTTCTTGAAGCTGATGTAACTGTAGTGTCCTGTATGCCTTTATTGCCCCTCATCTCCACAAATAAATAGAAATTCATCTATCAGAATCAGATGAATATCCATCCATCCATCCATCCATCCAATTCAGGGTCACAGGGGATTTGGAGGTAATGCCAGGTGTCATGGGCCCAGAGATGAGGTAAACCCTAGACAGGCCACCAGTCTGCATCAGGGCTAACACAGAGAGATAGACAACCATTCACCCTCAAATTCATACCTACGGCCAGTTTGAAATCACCAGTTAACCTAACATGCATGTCTTGGGACTGTGTTAGGAAGCTGGAGTGCCCAGAGGGAACCCTCACAGGCACAGGGAAAACATGCAAACTCCAAACACAAAGGGCCCCAGCCGGCCAGTGAATTAAAACCCAGGACCTCCCAGTAGTTAACCATCAGGCCTTAATTTATTTGTAAAGAAATGTGACTAGTCATCTTTGTTAGCTTAATTCCAGGTCTGATTCTTCAAACGTTTTTGCACTTTTGAACAAGTGACTCCTAAAAATTAAGCTAAATGATGCTGCAGAAGCCTTTAAATAAAGATACGATATGCTTCCAGCAAGCATATATTCAGGCTAAAATGTCTTTGCAAAATTACAGTTAAAAGAAATGTATTTATTTATTCATTTTATTTTATTTATTTATTTAAAATAAGGAACTGCATGTCTCTTCGGCTGAAGGATTGCAGAGGAGCTGCAACAAAGTGTAGCAATTTTCTACCATGCAGTGTTGTTGTGCAAACACTTCAAAATAATCTTGCCACTAAAGTCAATACCACACAGAAGTAATTTAGTAAGGTACACAAACTTTTGCACATCCCATATTTGCTGTTTCACTTGTTTCTATTTTGTAAGGTAATTCCATAAAAAATTGCAGAACATTTGCATTTGTAGACTGTGTCTCTATAATAGGAACACGTTTATCACTAGGTTAACTGTTGAATTTTTTACAGCACAACTTACACTAGATAATATAGTGGCATAAAAGCAGAAGTAATCATTTGCAAACAACTCCAGGAATTTCTTTTATATTTGACAGCATCATTGGGATAGTAATAAGATGTAGAATGTAATGATAATCAATACTCCTTGTTTCAACTGATTTCACAAAAAGCAAATCACACAGGGAGGTATTCTGAAAACCTAAATACAATAGTCTTCATGTGATTATGAACTTTTCTGTAAAATATTGACAGTCTGCCAAACCTCTGACTTTTCCTGGGGTCTTTCTATCCACTTTTACTTTCTGTCTTCTATTAATGTGTTTGATTGCAGGTGCACTTTAATATATTGTTACATTTATGTGTGTATGTGCGTGCGTGTGTTTGTTTGGTGGTCTGTCTTGCTCTACTCCATTGCTTGTTTATATGCTTTATACCACAGGTCCTCGGGGGTTTATAAATATTGATTGTTACAAAGGATGGATAGATGCTTGATAGCTTGTCCAAGCCCTGGGAATACACACTTGAACGCACACACACACATGCATGCACACATTCCTAAATCCCTCTTTTCAAGTACCAGCAGCCCAATACAATCTGTCTCTTATGTGCTACTTTGATAAAAAAGCAGTATTTTGTAAATGAAAATGTGTGCAATACCTCCATGAATAGACTGTTTGTTTTGATATTATACCTATACTATTTCAGCTTTGCAAAAATGACAAATAAAGCACTTTCACATTTTATGTTCTTATCTAGGGTTCAAGGCCATGCAGAAATCAAAGGTGTATATGGTACATGATATTTGTGTAAGACATGGAGGTGGTATATTGTGGCCAAATAAATTAATCCACATTGCACATTACTGCAGTGTCCAAGGTTCATCCACAAACAACATGTTACAGGTCCAGTTTGTATTAAGAACTGACAGAACAATGTAGTGCATGGTTATGTATATGCCTGTAAAGAAGGTAGTGTTCAATTAAATTTTCAGTTCAGTTTTATTGATGTAGTGCCAATTCATAACAAAAATAACCTCAAGGCACTTTTTATTGTTAGGTAAAGATCCTGCATTTTTAAAGAGAAAACCCCAGCAATCAAATGATACTCCATGAACAAGCACGTGGTGATGGTGGGAAGTAGGAACTCCCTTTTAACAGGAAGAGACAGAACCAGGCTCAGGGAGTGTCAGCCATCTGCCTCTGTTGGGGGTGAGAGGAAAAAATAGGTTAAAGAAAGATGAGAATAACACAAAAATGAGAGGACACAGAAAACCTTAAAAACGTATGCATGCAATAGTGGCATATAAAAACCTGGCTTCTGAATCAAATGCTCTACTTGAGCCTATAAACATGCAGTTTTTTGATTGAGAGAATTACTGGATGGACAGTAATTATAAAAATTTTAAAAATTGTAAATTTGAATTTTCAATAGAAAGTTCTTTAATCATTAAGGGAGTAAGTTGAGAAAATAGATATGCACCTATCGCTGCAGCTTGGCATATTTTAGAAGAACCTCTGGTTCAGAGTAACTCTGAAGATAAAAGCTTCAGAACAGAGGGGTTTTATTTTATTCGCTGAACTGATGAAGGTTACACCTCCACACAATACAAAAAGAGAAGTCCATTGGTGTTCCAAATGGTACCTTTTCACGTGCTATTTCTATAATCTCAATCAGCAGCAAACATCTAATTCGTTTTAATATTGTTTTGGAAACTTGACAGTTTCCCTTTCTTAGATCACAGCCTATCTATAGCATACAGTAGAGACTTCTGTAGATGTAATTTTAAATTCTCCATTAGTGCTGGGGTGTTCAAAGCTTGAGAAAGAGTGACAGGACGGCCCCTTAGAGCATACATCAGATTGAGATGATTGGATTGAGGTTTGCCTAAAAGTGCAGCAAGACCACTTGAAGAGGCAGAGTGTATGAACCGGTATAATGGGAGACCAAGATCAGACGCTGTTACCCTGATCCCATCTGCTATGCCAGATACTTGTGAACACTCTATAAACCATCCTTCTTACACACTTGTTAAAAGGTCCCCTGTTTGAGTGAGAGAGCAAAAGAGATGGAATAATGAGATGGAAAGATAAAAAGACAAGCTGTATTTCCTGGTATCCAACTGGCTTACTGGACACTTGTAAACACTCAACACTTCACACACGCTTTCCCCTCATGCATGGCAACTATCTGGTGTGTGTGCATGTGTGTGTGTGTGTGAGGGGGTTCAGATTATATGATCTATCTTAAATCAGTAAAACTTTGCCAGTATTCACATAACAAATATATATCTTTGTTTACTCAACCTTGTAACACAAAGCTGAATTTTAAAAGTGGCAGTTCTGAGGGAGATTATCTTGGGGCAACTAATCAATCATCTTAAGCAAGGTTTATTTACACTCTGGGCAATAATACGCTGTCAGGGTCACCGAGCCACTCTGCTAACAAGCAGTGAATACTTAAGACCAGTCTAGGGGCATCCAGAGTGTGGTGTGGTGCATGCCGTTAATGAGAGGTCGTTTGGGCACCAGCTATGCAAAAAGAGTATGGAGCTACCTGGTCAGCTCAGGTCTCATGTAAACAGTGAACAGTGCTGAGACTCCTAGTCTTTGCCCAGAAGCTCAGGCCAGCTCCTGTAGTGCTTGGTCTTCTGTTGTGGGCTTCTCCACTCTGACAGTTCAGTATTTTCTCTTAGCACCAACTGAGCATTGTTTAAATGCTTCATCCTACCTAAGTATTGCTGCTGACCATGTCCATCCCTTTATGACCACAATGTACTCATCTTCTGATAGCTGCTTCCAGCAGGATAATGCACATCACAAAGTTTAAATCACCTCAAACTGGTTTCTTTCATATAGAAATTAATTTGCTGTTCTCAAATGACTTCTGTGGTCACCAGATCTCAAACCAGTAGAGCATCTTTAGGATGAGGTAAAACAGGAGATTCACATCATGGATGTGCAGCTGCGAAATCTGCAGCAACTGCATGTAGCTGTGGACCATGAGGAATGTTTCCAGCACCTTATTGAGTCTTTGCCAGAAAGAATTAAGGCAATTCTGAAGTTATAGGGGGTGGGTCCAACCTGGTGCTAGCAAGGTGTACCTAATGAAATGGCCAGTGAGTTTATATTAGGCGAAAAGAGAAACACTTGTGTGTGTGTGTGTGTGTATGTGTGTGTGTGTGCGTGTGTGTGTGTGTGTGTATGTGTGTGTGTGCACGTGTGCCCCAGCTTATCTCTCACAGTGTGTGTTAGTTTCTAATTCCTAGTGACAGATAACTGGTTGGAGCAGCACTGTGTCAGCTCTGTTTACTCAGGACAGGCCTCCTGGAAATTAGAGTTAACTCATAACCACAAGTGCCAATTGTCTTCCTCCGACACGCATACTTGCAAAATACATGCGAACACAAGCACATCTATATGGAGAAAAACCACTATGCATTATGGATAGATGGGACACACAAACATGCAAATGTGCACACATGCAGGTGTTATTGTACAAATACGGGCACGCACAGGTTCTCCAATATTCCTAGACAAACACTCACACAAACACACTGTACCAGAAAACAACTTATTCAGTACCTGTCACCTCTGCTTAATAAATAAGAATCTGGTTTTGTCTTTGTGGAGGATGAGAGGTTTAAGGTTTATTTGAGTGCATTCATTTGTATGTGCTTGTGTGAGAGGGAGAAGCAGAGATAGGTTGAGCTGAGGAGCGTAGCTGTCTAGATTAACCATCTAGTCGGTGTGGTCAGGCCCCTTAATGAAAACCAATAGAGATTCACTTGTCTTTAATGAACAGCACCCACTCCTCACAGCCTCAATTTAAACCTGCAATAAGACCCTGTCACTCATCATGCATCAGTTTGTGTGTGTGTGTGTGAGACTTAGAGAGCAACTGAATGGGAAAGGGGATGTTTTGTCTTTTTTCGGTTTTCTTTCTTCTGATTTATTTTTCTCTATTTCTGTTTCTAGCTTAACTTATTTGTATTTCTTCTCTTCTCCCTGTTTTTTAAATTTCTACTTTTATCTGTGAAAGATGTGAATGTTATGTGTCGTGTGTATTTGTATGTTAACCGTGTGGAGTCGGTCTGGCAGGTGACACCTCTGATCTGCCTCTTGCAACCAGTAAGCAACCCTGGCAATCAGAAGCCACCAAATTAATTACCCTCTGGGTATTTGTCATTGAGCTAGAGAGGTTACGCACACACACACACACACACACACGCTTGACAGTACCATAAGTACTTTCTCGGTTTTTTAAGGCCGAAAGTATGGGTGACCAGAGGATTCATAAGTCATTTTCAAAATCAGCCCTCACAAAAATTATTTTCATTTCCTTTTACTGCCTTTAATCTCTCATGCTTCCAAACTAGTCTTTGGAACCCAGTGTACCGAGGAGTTGATAATTTTTGTTGGCATGCCCAATTCCAGTGTGTGAACAAAGTAACAAGCCAAGTTTGACCCCCGAACTCTTGTTCATTTGACTAGTATGAGCGTTGCAAGACGTACTCTGGTTAAGCAAACCATGCCGTGACCTGCTAGAAAACATGGGCCAGATGCAGTTAAGTCGGGCATTTTGTATGTGTACCTTGCCCAAGCACGATTCTCCAGTGCTTGAGCAGTAGAAGACAACAGTACATAGAGTGATTACACACTTATTGAAATGAAAAACAAACTAACAAACCACACAATATACTTTAATATTAGTACACTTTAGCCAAAACTCTCAATTTCCGGAAAAATGGGGTATTTTCAAAATTTCAACAAAAATAAAATACTGTGATATGTTAATTCACACAAACCTTTGTTTAACTGACTAAAGTACAAAGAAAAGATTTTCAGTAGTTTTACTGACCAACGTAATTTTATTTAATAAATATATACAAATTTAGAATTTGATGGCTGCAACAAACTCAACAAAGTCGAGACCTATTTACTTTGTGTTGCATCACCTTTTGTTATGGTCCGTGGGTTTTGTCACTGTGGGACTGAGTTTTGTTAGTTTCTTAAATTTTTGGTTTTTCTCTTTTTGCTTATTGTACCTAGGTTCTTGTTTTTTGTAGTTTTGGTTCTGGTTCTGTTTTTCTAGCTTCCTTTATGTTTTCTGTACATGTTTTCCTTCAGTTCTTGTATTTTTGTTTTTTGTGCGGTTTTTGTTTACTGTTGTGCACCCGAGTTTTGTTTTCACAATTCTGATCATTGTTGGTTAGTTTCTTAATTTCCATGCACCATCTATTGTATTCTCAGTTTATGTTTAAGCCTTAGCTCCAGCCCCTGCCTATGTTTAGTTTACTACTTCTCCTTATGTCTTTCTTGCTCCTCTTATACCTAGGTCCTTGTGTCATACAGTTTTGTTTTTGTCTCATATTTCATCTTCCCTTGTATATTCTTTACATCGAGTCTGTGAGTCCCTGTATTTTATGTAGTTTTACTTTTATGGCCTTTGTACTGGGTTTGTGTATTCTAGTTTTGTATGTTCTTGTTTATGGTTTCAGGATTTATCATTTCTCAATATGGTTTATTTTATTCTATTAATATTTAAGCCTCAGTTCTTTTTTCTTAGTTCTAGCCTCTATTTGTGTTTCGTCTTTTATTAATTCCCCTGATATTATCCTGCCATGTAATTTAGCTTCTGTCAAGTTCAGTCTTGTCTGCATTCTCAGTTTGATTTCTCATTTCCTGTTTTACTTTGGTAACCAGTTTTGCCCTGTGCTTTGTATGTAGTTTTGCTTCGTGCCCTTGATTGTTGTCATCTGTGCTCCTTTCCCTCCTGTTGCTTGTTACTGTTAGTCTTTGTGTATTTATACCCCTGCCTTTCCTGTGTTCCTTGTTGTGTCATTAGTCTATATCTCTGTCGGCAGTGTGTGTCCCTGTTCCCTTTGTTTCTGTGCCTAGCTGTACTTTATGGACTTTGGTTGTTTTTATGGGCTCTGTCAACTATTAAAGCTCACTCTTTGTTTGCCTTACCCTGTGTCCTGAAGTCCTGCATTTTGTGTCCTCTCCTCTTATGACACCTTTCCTTTTAATAAAACTTCTTAATTGTTTTGGAACAGGGGATGCTAATTGTAGTAGTTTTATAACTAGAAATCTTGCCCATTCTTGTTTGATATAACAGTTAAGCTACTCAGCAGTCCATGGCCCATTGACTGATTCTCCATTTCATACATTTTTAATAGGAGATATATCTGAATTGGCAGCAGGCCATTCAAGCAAACATACTCTGGGTATATGAAGCCATGCTGTTGCAGAATGTGGTCTGGCATTGTCCTGCTGAAATAAACATGGATTCCCAGGGAAGAGACATCCCTTTGATGGCAGCTTATTTTTCTAAAAATCCTAATATACTGTACACCTCAGACTCAGTGGTACCTTCACATATACATGCTAGTCACCCATGCCACAGGCACTGATGCCACCCCAAACCATTACAGATGCTGGCGTTTGCACCTTACGCTGATAACAATCTAGATAGTTGTTTTCATTTTTAGCACAGAAAACTTGGACTGTGTTAAGTAACAATGGTTTTCTGAAGTACTCCCGATCTCATGTGGTTATATTTGTCAAAGTAGGTGATGGTTTTTTTAGGCAGTGTTGACTGAGTGTTCAAAAGGTGTCATTAAAAAGTGGCTTCTGAGCTTGCTCTTTACCCTCTGAGATGTCTCTGAATTTTCTTACTCTATTGGCAATATTAGGCACTGTAGATGTAGACAGACCTAAATTCTCTGCAATCTTGTGTTGAGAAATGTTCCTTTTAAACTGACTAATGATTTTTTCACAAATTTTGCTTGTGAAGACTGAGTCTTTGAGTATAAAAGTAGCATTCATTAATCATCATGTCTCAACCACTCCCAGTCAGTCTGCTTAATGTGGAGTCTTCCAAACAGTTATTACTTGAATATTGTGTGCACTTTTCAATCTTATTATAACTCTGTCCCAACCAATGACTGTAGAAAACACGTGCAGCCTGATGGTAACTCAGAAGGGAAGCCAAAGCATTTCTATCACCCCCTGCTGTCTGGCTGCAGTATAGGTCTCAAGTCTCGCCCCCTCCATATTAGTGGATGGGATGAGGTAAAAAGAAAATTAAAAGAAGTTCTACTTAGAAAAATGTTTTCACAAAGATGGCTTTTACCATTTTAAGTAGTTCTTACCAGGATGCTTTGACTTCAAATGGTCACATTTCTCCTCATTTTGTTTCATGGGGCGTAACCTAATGATTGACAGCTCTAACTGCTAATTTGGCATATGTCTGTTCGGGGGAGGGGGTTCTACATCGACTCACAGAGGGTGTTAGATACAGTGAGTTCTCACCACTGCGTCGACTCTGGCTCCAAAGTTGCAAGATGGTCAACTCCCATAAGTGAGAAATTTTGGCTTTGCTTTTGTACAGTGGAAGAAAGTGGAGTCACGCTGTCCATGTTTTCTGCAGTCATTGGTCCCAACTTTTGTTTAATGTGTTGCAACCATTACATTCTACATTTGTGTATTCTACATTTGAGCAGTAAAACTACTGAAATTTTTTTCTTTGCACTTTTGCCAGTTAAATAAAGGTTTGTGTGAATTAACATACCACAAGTGTTTGTTTTTATTGAAATTTTAGAAACGATCCCAACTTTTCTGGAAATGGGATTTGTCCATAGTGGTAGAACGAAAAGACTTTGATGACAGCTGTGCTGACTTTATGACTTTTTGTCATTTTTTATATAATGAGCAAGCAGTGTACTCCTCCTTACCAAAAACAGAATATTGTATTGTAATATTGTATGTAAATATAGAGCTATGATGATTATAAAACAGCCCCTCATTATACATTGTTTATGGTAAAACTTCATGGGCCAAATAAATCAGAAAGAAAAACAATGTCTTTGAATATTCATAGTCTTCCAGGTCATGCTAATTTTAAGTGCTTAAGTAGAAGGCAACTAGGCTTGAGAAGTCTACCTGCTTTCTACTTAAGCACTCAGACCAAACAATAATGCAACACTCTTTAGAAGACTTACTTCAGTACTTGCCATTTATATGGAATAACAGATGTAGTAAACACAATTTTCTACCTGGCTGCTACAAATATACCTCCAAATGCATGCAAACATGCAAGAATATATTCTTGTGAACCATTTTTTTTATTTCCAACTTGCATCCAGAACCAGAATCAGGCAAACAATATTATCTATTTTCCATACCCATTGAGTCCCTAACCTCCCTCGCTTGACATCTGTCCTCCTGGCAGCATCTCTCTCCTAACACCGACCCGCTCAGGGGTCTTCCCTTGACCGTTCAGGTATTATCACTCAAAAAGGATAAAATATATAGTGTTCCTATGTGCATAACCCAAGGAGTATACTCTTAATGTGTGCTGTCGCCCGCATCCATATCTCCAAAGTGGAGGGTTTTGCTTTATTGACTATGAAAATGTATCAGCCACATCCTGGTGTTGAGATTGTGAGGTGGTAGCCATCTTTGAACTACAAATGCAAGATTATATTTGATGTATCTGGTTTAATACAACTTCTCTAATTTTTATTTATTTATTTTTTCTGTGAGCTAAACTCTGACCCTCCCGTTAAACTAATGAAAAAGATCATAATGTTAAAAATTAATTTAAAATATTTTCATAATAATATTGGTTTTTGGCTTTTGTACCACTTTCTTTGATTAATTTATGCATGTGACCCAGACCATGTTGTGATTTTGTCTGTATTTGGCTTCACTGAGCCAAAAACGGCTTGAAATGCAAAAGCCTTTTTGAACTGATGGTAATGACTTCACCAGATGTTGCTTATTAGGTGATCTGACTGATGCTGCACTGCAGTCGTGTATTTTTATTAATATACTACAAGTCTGCATGTGGAGAGTTCAGTACAGTTTAACTTATGGTAGAGTAATGAATTGTCTGATTTGCTCAGTGCTGTTAGACTAGAAGAGGGTGGAAGTGTATAAACCCAACATACCTTTTTGGAGCATTTGATGCCATGTTATTCACTAATAATATTAGAACAAAAGGTTACTAGATACAATAGGTAGTCAGTGTTGTTAAGTTGAGGTAAAATAACATTAACAGGTCACATTGTGTTATCTGAACAGGTATTTGACCTGCCTGACCTGACTGTGTTACGACTAGACTGGCAACATGATCTCAGCTTGAGTAGGGCTGAGCACTGTGACTGACTAATTCAGCAGCCAGACTCACAAGGGTAGAGGGTGCTTCCTCTGTGCGTGCGTGTGTGTGTGTGTGTGTGTGTGTGTGTGTGTGTGTGTGTGTGCGTGTGCGCACACGTGTGCGTGTGTGTGTGTGTGTGAGATTGAGTGATGAGACCACATTACCACCACCTTTCCCT
>VUQH01085535.1:0-13706 GCA_015106775.1 Etroplus canarensis
GGGGGGGGGGGGGGGGGTGGGATTACATCAGGGATCAGCTCTGAGCCCCTTCTTGTTTGCAATGGTGATGGACAGATTGACAGATGAGGTCAGGCAGGAGTCTCCATGGACTATGATGTTTGCAGACGACATCATGATCTGTAGTGAGAGTAGGGAGGAGGTGGAGGTGAGCCTGGAGAGGTGGAGGTATGCACTGGAGAGAAGAGGAATGAAAGTCAGTAGAAACAAGACAGAGTACATGTGTGTGAATGAGAGGGAGGCAGGTGGAATTGTGAAGGTAGATGAGTTTAAAGGAGGAGAAGAGGAAGACCGCAGAGCAGGTTGATGGATGTAGTGAAGGAGGACACGCAGAGGGTTGGTATGAGGGAAGAGGATGCAGGGATAGGGTGAGATGGATGCGATGATCTGCTGTGACGACCCCTAATGGGAGCAGCCAAAAGGGGAGGAAGAAGATTGTATCATATTCAGATTTGATTTCTTAACTTTTTGTATTTTCTATTTAACTGAGCTCATTCAGTGTAATTTTGAAGTTTTTGGGCCATTTTAGTTCTGTGATATGAATTTATTTTACATAGCTAAGTGATTTTTCACATTTTGGCTGTGGTAACAGTCATTTCCAAACTTTTGGGATAAAGGAAGAATTTTTTGTTGTGCTTCTAACACTGAACGGTGACACCACATCTAATTTTCCAGCTCATCCAGGGAGCGTCACTGTCTATGAAATGTTCCTTCAGCATATAGTCTCACATACTGCAGTTTGTTTTGACTTAGTCCCATATCCACCAGCATGCAGCTACAGATACTAACTGAAGCACCAAATGTGGGTTAATCTGCTACTGAAAATGGTCTCCAGCACATTTCCTCCTGACTGAATCACATTTGTTAAAAAGCGAAAGCACAGAGGGGTTTTTTATTAGCAAAACTATGTGTTTGTGAGATTTTTTCCTCAAAAGATTTTAATATCACCCACTAGGCTCAAAACATTTAGAGATACAGCGTGGCTGTGGCTCAGAGAACAACCCAGTCTACCTCCTAACCGGAAGACTGGCGGCTCGATCCCCAGCTGCTTCCGTATACACGCTGATGTGTCTCTGGGCAAGATGCTGCTCCCAGTGCACCCATCAGAGTGCAGATGTGTGTGTGATCATTAAAATGTGCTTAAAGGGCTGTATGAATGTGTGTGTGAATGAGGCTTAGAGTAGAAAAGCGCTGTATAAGTACCAGTCCATTTTACTGCCAGCTCTGATGTTTGTGATATGTGGGGCAGTAAAATAAAGAATAATACTTGACTTTAAAAACAGGTTTTTAGTGTTAATGATTCAGTTCTAAGTTTGTGAAGTCAGACTCTCTCTTCTCCACAGGCATATCTGCCCCTGCAGTCTACTTTGTGGACTACACCTCCCACTGTATTTTCCTTGAGGAAATTGTGGGTTCCTCGACCGTGCGTGACCATATTGCGTCCACCCAGCGGTCCAACTCCTGCAAGGAGCCGGAGCTGCAGAGGCTGGCCGAGCAGGTGGGACAGATCCTGGCTAAAATGCACGATGAGGACGTCATCCACGGAGACCTGACCACGTCCAACATGCTGCTGAGACCCAGCTCAGAAGGTGCAGGGTTCGACCTCGTCCTCATCGACTTCGGCTTGAGTTACATCTCGGCTCTGCCTGAGGATAAGGGGGTGGACTTGTACGTGCTGGAGAAAGCGTTCCTCAGCACCCACCCCAACACAGAGGACCTGTTTGAGAAGCTGCTGAAGAGCTACACCGCATCGTCCAAGAAGTCGTCAGCTGTCATTAAAAAGCTTGATGAGGTTCGTTTAAGAGGGAGGAAGAGGTCGATGGTGGGATGAAGATGCATGCTATGTACATAATGCTGAAATCATGATACTGTTGGACTCAGAGTGTGTCTGTAAATTCACATCATTTAAAAAAAGGAGGAAGTTGTGTAATTGAATATAAAACTCTTATTTCTAAAGCGTGGTGCTTCTTTCAGTGCAGCTTATTTGCTGTTATTTTTAAAAGTGTCACATTGTTACTGACCTACTCTTGTTTATAAAGCCTCAGTCACTGGAACAGCACAGACGTAAAAACCAAACCACAGGATCTCTACAGATAGTGAAGAGCCAGCTGGACTAAGCTAAATATTTTCTGAACTGTTTGCTGCATTTTGCAGTCAGTTCTGAAGCTCAAATGTCTGAAGAATTGGCCACATTTAATGTGTTTTTATACTTTTTTTTTTTTTTTTTTTTTTGGAGAAATGGATTACAGATTACATTTTGTCCGTAAACTTTCCTCACATCTTATGTTTCCACTGAGTGTCGTTCCTGACGGCCTGTGTTTCCTGACTGTTCTGTACATTATGGGAACCTGACAGGCATGCCCCCCAGAGTTGTATTTAGTTAATCTGACACAGGCTGTTGTGGGAACTTGTCCTGGGTGTGTCACCCAAAAATCAAATGAAACCAGTTTTGTTGCTTCTTTGAAACATAAAAGATTTGTGAAATGTAAGTTGCAGTGAGCTATTTTTTTTAACACAAGCACAGTCTGAGGAGCAAGTGTCCCTGTAGTGTAGAGGTCTTACCGGGTGGGGACACAAGTCCCTCTCACTGTGGAGGGTTGTGTCAGGAAGGTCATCCGGCGTAAAACCTCAGCCAAATTACCAATGTGGATCAAGCCGCTGTGGTGACCCTTGGTGGAGAATACAAGGGAGCAGCCGAAGGTACATTTGTACAATCTGATGATCAGTGTATGTTACCAGAATACTGAAGTCATTATCTTCTAACAGTAACCAGCACAGAGTAAATGTCCATCAATTTTATTTATATAGTGCCAATTCACAGCAAAAGTCACTTCAAGTGCTTTAGACTGTAAGACAAAGACCCTACACTTTTAGCCTACATTCCCACTGCAGGCAAAGGGGCTTGAATCCAATTTTTTTTTTTCTTTTGCCCACATTACCCATATCTGATTTGTCTATGACAGTCTGAACAGCCTAGATCTCATTTTTTTTTTTCAAATCTGATTCGGGCCACTTCCATATGTGGTCCAATGTTTTTAAAGCAACTTCAGTCTAAACAGTCATGTTGCATTTCATCCCTCATGGAAGTGTGCCAGACGTCATAATTCTGCGCCGGAGGAGGCGAGACATGGCAAGCTCAAACGTCGACAATGCACAAAATAAGCATGGCAGACAGCGCTGATGGAGCTAGTGAGTGTAAAGAAAGTGAAGTTTCACTCACATGCTGACGTGTAGCACCCACGTTTACTTCTGTGAACACAGCGTGCTGCGTGTGACGTCAAATCTTCGGGGCTGGAGTCTGATGGCAGTCGCATTTATATTACAATGTGAACGACCACACAAAATAATCGCATCTAAGGTGAAAACCATACAATATTAGAGAGAAGCCCAACAATCAGACCATCCCCTATGAGCAGCACTTGGCGACTGTGGGAAGAAAGAACTCTCTTTTAACAGGGAGAGACCTCTGGCAGAGCCAGACTCAGGGGGGGGCAGCCATCTGCCTCGACCGGTTGGGGGTGAGGGGAAAGAGGAGAGAAAGGAGAGCAAAGAGAGAGACAGACTATGGGAGTGAAAAGAGGTGGGTGGAGGAGAAATGTCTAGCACATCATAAGAAGTCCAGCAGCCTATCTAAACCCTAGCTATAAATTCACCAGCTGCTCCATTAGATACACTTTCTTAGTACCAGGTTGGACCTCCTTTGCCTTCATAACTGCCTTATTTCTTTGCAGTAAACTTTTAACATTTCTCAGATTTTGGTCCATATTGACAGGAAAGCCTCAAACAGTTGCTGCAGATTTTTATGGCTTCACATCCATGATGGGAAGGCTGTGGAGGCCATTTGTCATTCTCAAGAAACCAGCAGATGACTTTCTTCTATTGTCCAATTTAGGCAAGTCCGTGTGAATGATAACCACAGTTTGACAGGAGTGGCAGCTGGTGTGGTCTTTCGCTGCTGCAGCCCCTCTTCTTTAAGCTTCAAAGTGTTTGTGCGCTCAGAGATGCCCCTCTGCATTCCCTGGTTGTGAGGACTGGTAAGGACTGGCTTAGCCATCCTCCTTTGACCTCTGGCGTCGGCAAGTGAACTGCTGCTCACTGCCGCTTTTCCAGCGCGTTCTCTGATCGCGTGTGGAAATCCCAGCAGATCAACAGTTTGTGAAATGCTCAAACCATCAACCGTGCCATATTCAGATTCATTTAAGTCACTTTTCTTCCTCATTCTGACGAGGAGTTTGGACTTCACCTTCACTGTGTGGCTGGGTGATTATATATTTTCATTAATAAGCAACTGAACATGCATACCTAATAAAGTGGCCACGACTGTTTGTATGTAGTGCTTTTCTATTTTTAAATAGCACTATAAGCGCTTTGACACCACAAGCTACATTCATACAGTCCTTTATTTTATGCACCTTAAGCACTTTAGCAAACACACGCACAGATGGCTCAGTTCAGTATCCATCCCAAGGATACGCTGATGCACGAACTGTAGGGCCAGGGTCGTCTACATTGCAAAGGGTAGTGGACTTGCCATACTTCTGTAGCGAGACATTCGAAACTATATTCACACTGATAACTGAAGGTCATTTTACAAGCCTACCAGCTGACACCACAGACCATCTTCAGATTTCTCCACAAAATCAAACAGAAGTGGACAGAACAGTCCATTCTGGTAGTTAACATGCTGGACACAGGAGAAACAAAGGACAGAACTGACCTGAGGGATTTTTAAAAGTACCAAACTGTTACAGCCAGACGGCAGGATCACAGACCTGGGCTGCTCAGAGTATGTGTAGTCCCTCTTCCTTACAAACCAAATGCTGTTACTGTTATGAAACAGAGATGTGACTTTTTTCTTTTTCTACAGGCTGCTGAAATGTGCCGCATACTTACCTACATTTGTTAAAAGGAACAGTTGAACATTTTGCTAAATACACTGACCTTTTCACCTTTTAGCAGAGAGATTCATGAGAACATTGCTATTACAGAGTCCTGGTGTTCCAAGGTGATCAGCAGAGAGACCATAACTTCCCACTCCCAGCCCAAATATTCGGGCACAGCTTCTGAAAAACAACGCATTTTCTTACACGAGGTCTCATTTTTTTTTTCATGGGGTGGGATGAGCTGGATTTGCCAGTGTGTGCTATGTTGGAATTCTGCATCCCATAGCCACCACTGTCTCATGAAAGTCACAGTGCAATGCAGGTATTTTATGAAACTACCGGAGATTGCAAAGCCTGTCGCCCCAAACTAACAAGAAAATTGCCAAGTTGAAACAGACCTCAAAGCTGCATTCTTTGTGTTTCAGACAGGAAGTCCTGTTGTACAGAAACATGAGAAAACAACCCTCAGCCGCCTGATTTGTGACCTCAGCAAACGCTGTTCTGATGGCTGATGGTCTCAATCAGTAAGTCCTGTTTAATAAAAATGTCCCTTTGGCTGTTCTCTCGGACTGCCACGGCGGATTAATCCACGTCGGAGGTTTTACACCGGATGCCCTTCGATGCTTTGCCAGCTCTCTGTGACCCATGGCTTTTGCTGTAGGAGGCAACTGAGTAACTGTCAGGAAAATACCATGAGGGCAGCTGAACTTCAGTGGGGGGTAAATCAGAGTCGCTTAAACCGATGGCAGGCGTGTACTCAGAAAGTCTGAATGCTGGAATTAAAGGAAAAGATGCTTCAGCAAAGTATTAGCTTTAGGGGGTGCACGCTTATACATCAGAAAACCTGGTGTTGTGACAGGGGTGTGTTCACTTTCTGTATCCACTGTAAGAGCACTGCTATTCAAGAGGACTGTGATTTGACACGTGCATTATTTTGCAGCCACAGGTCAAAGTCCAAGAGGGACGTGCATTATAACAACCAAGACTGATAAGCAGGTACTTGAGGTGAATGTTTACCTGCCACAACAAAGCCCAGCGATGCATGATCAGTAACACAACTGCCACGTGATCATAAGTTCAGGTAATCTGAGCTGCGTGTTCACACCTGACAGAAGCCGGCGTGTCAGAGACTGCTTTCATTTTAATTCACCCTGAGAGTATGACATCTGAGACCTAATGGATCAGCAACGTCTTGCAAACACAATGATAAACATCATGGTTCTCGCTTTGCACTTTACAGGTGAGTGTTTTTCCACTTCCGTCCGGCAGTAAATCACAGGTCACGGCTTTGTGTCTCTTCTTTACAAACTTATCTTCATTCTCATGCCCTACGCGACCCCTTCTTGTGTTTCCAGGTCCCTCGGCTGACATCGCGAGAGAGCTCAGTGTCTTGGTGGGAACGGAGGTAACTCTCAGCTGCATGTTCGGCACGCCGTCTAAGCCACTGGAGTGGAGGACTCTCAGCATCGAGTGGAACATGGTGGACAAACACGCGAAGAAGAGCATGGTGTACATGTTGGAAGATGGGAGAACTCACGTGTACAGAGAAGGCTCTGTGGTGAACGTGACGTCCCTGAGCCACAGCGACGCATCTCTGCAGCTTCGGAATGTCACTGTCAGAGATGAGGGGCTGTACACCTGCAGGGTCATCAGTCCGCTGATCTACACAGAATCCTCTGTTCTGAAGGTCCTGGGTATGTCTGGGAGTTATGTGGGCCAGAGGTCACAAAGTCACAGTGTTTATCTGGCTTAATGTTTCAAAAGGGGAGCAAGTTTAAACCGAGCTGATGTTTCTAAGAAGTGGTAGGTCAATTCAAACGCAGCAGGGGTCAACAGGCTGTGGATATTTTGGCCCATATGATGTACTGTTGGACATAATATTATGGAGCTGTAGTGTTTTAGCACAGTTTACAGTTATGTATTTGGACAGGGAGGGGGGCTGGCTGTTGTTTCCAAGCTCACTATTGGTTTAGGTGAACCCATAGAGTGCAAATAAAGAAAGTTAGTTCTGGACTCTCCATTTGGAGCTTTAATGTTTGCAATTTGGATACAGTCGTGTTACTTTTCTGTTTGGAGCAAGAAGTGAGCAAATTTAAAAGGAGTGTGTATTCAGTTCAGTTCAGTTTTATTTATATAGCACCTATTCACAACAAAACTCGCCTCGAGGCGCTTTACACTGTAAGGTAAAGACCCTACAGTAATAGAGAGAAAACCCCAACAATCAGACCATCCACTATAGGCAAGCACTTGGCAACTGTGGAAAGGAAGACCTCCGTTTTCACAGGAAGAGACCTCTGGCAGAGCCAGGCTCAGGGAGGGGCGGCCATCTGCCTCGACCGGTTGGGGGTGAGGGGAGAAAGAAGAGAGAAAGGAGAGCAAAGAGAGACACAGACTATGGGAGAGAGAAGACAACATTTAATGACATGCAACAGTAACAAATAAATGCATGGGGAGTGAAAAGAGGTGGGCGGAGAAGAAATGCCCAGCACATCACAAGAAGCCCCCCCAGCAGCCTAAACTGACTGCAGCATAACTAAGCCCTAACGCTCAGTTTAACAATTAATGAGGGACACAGGGTGAGAACAATCAGGGAATCATGGGAGATGGGGACAGGAAGTAGAACTAGAACAGGACATGAGAGACAAATAACTACAAAGTAAAACAGGAAATGCCTACACAAGCTAACACAGAGGCAAGGAAACAGAGAAAGCATGCAAAGAGAACACAGGGGAGGAGGGAATAACAAAACTAAAATGCAAAGAACTGAGGAAGCTGGACTATAACCTTAGGCTATTTTCAAATCTTGCTGATAAAGCGCAACATGCTTTAGAGCAGGGGTGCCCACACTGTTTCAGCTTGTGAGCTACTTATAAAATGACCAAGTCAAAATGATCTACCTACTATAACAATCCCAAACATATATTTATTTATAAATATGTTGAATATTCTTTATATGTACAATATATGTTGGTGAAAAGGCAGAAAGTGCTTCTCCACATTCCCTCCTTTGGAATAGCAATGGTAGACTGGCAGATGAGGCAAACACACTTTGAATGTGACTTTGTGAAAAAAAAGTCCTCCTCCCATTCTGTATGGAAGTGGTAGGTTTTTGGCTTCTTACTTGGTCCAGCTCCCTCGCTCATTTTATACCCTTTCTTAAGTTTAGTAGAAATAAAATGAAGGCTAACTAGGCAATTCGGTAACTTGCCAGAGATTTGCAGCAGCTTGTGCCGAACACACATGCTTGGTGATCCATGTGTCAGAAAAGATCAGATGTCAGACTAGCTGCCCTGTATGTCAATCAAGTGACAAATGTGATAGTGAGGATGGATAATAGGCAGACGCCTATTTTTTTTAATGCTACGCGATCTACCCACACTACCTCTGCGATCAACCGGCAGATTGCAATCGATGTACTGGGCACCCCTGCTTTAGAGCATGGCAAATTGGTGATTGACAGGTTAAATTCGCCCCACTCTTGTCATGTCCAGTCTCAAACTGAGACGTCAAGATGGGGCTGCAAAAACAAATGAGTGTTATCACAGTGGCTACATCTATCTCTATGATCAGGCTGTGGAAAATAGCTTGTTATGTTGCATGCATGCCTGGTTTATAATTCAAGGATGGTCACTTTAAAAACAATAATATTATAATACCAGTTTTTGATCATTCTCGCCCCAGCTCGCCCTTCAGTGTCGCTTCAAGAGGAGTCAACAGTGACAGAAGGAGAGGAGAAAACCCTACAGTGTGACATCACAGGTTTCTATCCAGAGGAACTGTCTGTGACATGGCTTATCCAAAATGGCACCCAGACCATCCACGCAGGTGTGCGCCAGCTCTCCCGTGTCTGCAATGAGTTGGCTGTACACAATCCAGATGGCACCTACAGTGTTCGCAGTGGCATCACACTGCACTCCTCAGTGTTAAAAAGTAGAGAGATACGAGTCATCTGCCAAGTGGAGCACCAGACCTACAGCGGTCTGTACAACAGATCTGCAATACTGTCTGTTCAAGGTTGGGTTGATTTTTGTTTTGTAAATTACATTACTGTACACCTGCCTTGAGCCACCCCTCATTTCCTTATATTTTGCTGCTAAGCAACCTGATTTCTTGTAATTTTTTAAAGTGGCCTTGAACAATTGTTCTCCTGGTCTTGTAGCGGTCTTCCAAAGTCCTTCTATAGATTCCTGCACTCATTTTCAGTCCAGTCCTTGTACATGACCAGTTTCAGTGGAATGTTATTTTGTTTGCTAAGCTGCTTAACACTGACCTCTGAGCAGTATCTAAAAGTAATTTCCTTAAGAAATGGGAAAAACCCAGCCAAGGCTTGACACAGGAACAGAGAGTTGCATGTGGACCTTCAGATGATTCTACCTTTTCTGAAGCCTTATCAGATATGGAAGCATTGGAAAGGTGGCTGTCAAAAGCCGTTCTTAAGGAAGAGAAACAGGGAGAAAGGCTAAGGGAGGCCACATATTCAAAAACTAGACTGAAAATCAGTGGGAACAGGTCTAATGGAGTGATGAATCCAAATTTGAACATTTTTGTTCAACTTGTTATCAATATGTAACAAAACATGGTGGAGGTCATGGTTTGGAGCCGCATTTCAGCCAGTGGCATTGGGGATCTTGTCAGAATTGATGATTTTGTATGATTTGATGAAACGGCTTCATGATAATGATCCCAAACACACTGCCAATGCAGTAAAAGCCTAACTGGATAGGAAAACACACAATATAACTCCATCAGTTTAAGTCACCTCAGGGCGCTTTACACTGTGAGGTAAAGACCCTACAATATTAGAGAGAAAACACCAACAATAAGACGATCCCCTATGAACAAGCACTTGGAGACTGTGGGAAGGAAGACCTCCCCTTTTACAGGAAGAGACCTCTGGCAGAGCCAGGCTCAGGGGGGGGGGCAGCCATCTGCCTCCACTGGTTGGGGGTGAGGGGAAAGAGAAGATAAAAATGAGAGTATAGAGCGACAAGGACAACACAGACTACTGGAGAGAGCAGACAAAGTCCAGCCCTAAAGCTTTAATGTAGAGAAGGTGTCTGTCCTGTGCACACAAGTCATGGATTTGCCTCCCCACAGTCCGGATCTCAACATTACTGAAGCAGTGTGGGATCATCTTGACAAATAATGGAAAAAAGGAGCCAACATTCAAAGAAGAGCTTTGGAATGTCCTTCAAGAAGCCTGGAGAACTATATTCCTGAAGACTACAGTACTTCAAGACATGACAAGAAAGCTTGGCTAAGAGAGTTCAGGCTGTGTTGAAGAATAAAGGTGGTCATGCAAAATATTGACTTCAAGCTCATTAGAATTTTGTACATGTTTAGCTAAATCATTGCGCCTGTTTCCCATTTTCCTAGCAAAACGCAAAGAAAAAAAATGGGGGTAGCTCAAGACTTTTGCACAGTACCATATTTGCGGTGGACCTTGAATTCATATTTGTATTAATTGCATGCAATATGGATCTTCCATATCCTTTTCCTTCAGCTCCACCAGAGCTGCTTTACAGTGAAGCCACTTTGATAGCTGTCACAAGTGTCATCAGTTTGCTGCTGGTCACCTGTGTTATTGGAGGAACTCTTCTTCTCCACAGATATTTCTGCAAAGGTACGTATCAACATCAGCATATTTTTGTGTGTGGTAATTTTTGAGGTCAGACACTGATGTTGGATGTGTGGGCCTGGGTTGCATTTGCTGTTCTAGTTCACTCCAAAGGTGTTGGATGGGGTTGAGGTCAGGGCTCTGTGTGGGCCAGATAAGTTCTCCCATGTCATGAAGCTCACAGTGCACAGATTTTGTGCCGATGATCATGCCAGAGGAGGTTTGGAACTCTGTAGTTACTGAGTCAGCAGGCCACTGGCTACTTTTACGCACTATGCACCTCACCACTCAGCAACTGTATGCACTCTGTAACTTTACACGGTCTGCCACTTGCTTGCTGAGTTGCTGTGGTTTATAACTTTGCACTAATAGCTCTTACAGCTGATCATGGATGAGCTACGAGCAAAAAAATGTAATTCTTTATCTATTTATTCCCCTTTAATCCTTCAATATATTACTTGTATAATGTCTTTATCAGAATGAAAAGAAAATGCTTTCTTGTCACTACTGTAACTGTACAACACACTTTACCTTCTCTCCACAGCTCCACCTAGTGTTTCAGAAATCAGCCAGCCTTGTGTCATATATGCTCAGGTACCCACTGAATTCAAATGCACTATACAAGGAGCCAAAGAGTGGGAGCTCAAAGTGAAATGGTTTAAACTAAGAATCGGTACAGACTCTGAGGTTCGGTCAGAGTCAGCGCCTCTGCTGGTCAGCGAGGATCTCAGCGAACTGGCTTCTCTGCACTCAGATGGCAGAACTCACACGTCTGTGCTGCCTGTGTGTCTGACTGTTTCTGAAGACCTCACCAAATACCAGTGCGTGGTGTCGTGCAGGGACAGGAGCTTCACCAGGGAGACCACAGTAAAGGTTAAAGGTGAGTCCCTTTGGCTTTCGGTTCATGTTATCGGAGAGATCACAAGAGAGAGACGGGGCACTGAGAGAATCCCAGCCCAATCTCCTGACAAACAGTGAAATAGTCACAAAAAATAGTCTATTTTTGGTGTTCACGGACATAAAATGTCACGTTGTTTTGTGGCAGTGAGCACAAATTTGTAAGTAGTGTATTTAGTATTTTGTGTCAGAGGTAAGCATTTTGTCAAGGGAAAGTGAGGAGGCTTCACCCTTGCAATTAAGAAAAAGCTTTAAAAGAAATGGTAACTGTTGTATTTTAACCTAAACCATGTTCTTTCTCTAAGCCTAACCAAGTCACTGTTGTTGCCTAAACCTAACCAAGTTGGAAAATCTATCACATATACAACTTGGGGCAACTTGGGTGTCTGGCATGAGCAGCAAAATGATTTGTTCCACCAGTGCATTTCTAAGTTTTCAAAGCTGGACTCCACATCATGTACCTCACAGTGGATCGGTCCACTGCCTACCGTTCCCCCGCTGATTTTACTTTATGAACTTTAAAGAAAGGATGTTTCAGATGTTATCTACTTTTACCTTTAAGTAAAATTCCAGATATTTACTGTTCTGTGTGTATCTTCAACTGCTCCATGTATTCTCCCCAAGGGGTCACCAAAGTGGATTAATCCGCACTGAAAATTTGGCTGAGGTTTTATGCTGGATGCCCTTCCTGAAGCAAACCTCCACAGTGAGAGGGGCTTGTGTCCCCACCCGGAATCAAACCAGGGACCTTATGCTCATAAGGCAAATGTTTAAACCACCACCCTATGGGGACACTGTTCTGATGAGTCCAATATTTTATTACTTCCATTACCTCATCATTAAATCCAGTGCTGCAATCCATCCACTACAGGACCACTGTGTCAGGTTTTATTTGTATTTGTTTGGTTTTTATTTCTGATAGAATTGTCTGATTTCCCATGAGTCCTCCCGAGTGGTGGTCGGACCCATCCTTTCCCACCCAATTTTAAAAAGTCTTGGAAATGCCCCTCCTCCACCACCAAGCCCTCCAACCTCCAAATGTGGAGATTCTTTTTTTCTTGCCTTTTAAAAGGGAAAATAATAATTACATGCATATGGACATAAATCAGCACATGTTAGCATGGACTAATGAAAAAAGCCACAAATAATGTTGGGAAAATTTATGTTAAGGAGCACACAAAAAAGAGTTTGTCTTAAAACACACAACAACAGATTAAATGCCATGACTATTTCACAAACTGCTGTGAGACTGAGTTGGATTTCCATAAAGCCTGACTCCAAAAAGTCAGCCAGCAGCTGAACTGGGAAATAACGCAAGCTAGTCATGTAGCAGGTCATTTTCTAATTGGAAGGTTGGTGGTTTAATTCCCAGCTCTGTCATGGTGTGCCATGCTGAGGGTGAGGTGTGGACCCAATATGCAGGACCGCAGAGCCGACGTGAAGCGAACAAGGCTTTATTCTTCCCAAACCAAGGATAACAATACAAAATACACAAATCCTGGGAACATGAGAGGGTGGCACACGGGGAGACAACCAGTATGTCGCGACGCCGGACAACACAGAGAATGAGACTTAAATAGACAAGGACAAACCAATGAACACACGACAGGTGGACAGGGCAGGGGAAACCAAACTGGGACAACCAATGAATGAACAGCAGGAAGACAGGAGCGTAACTAACATACCGAGACAGGGGGAACAAAACAGGGAACACGACAGACTACCACAGTAAGACAAAACTAGACACAGACAGAGACTAAGACCACTAACAAAGGAAACAGGCAAGGCATGGGGCAAAAAAGGGGAACAAACTGAACTGAAAAACCAACAAAAGCCCTAACCAAAGGGCAGACCATGACACTTTAAGCTCAAAGGATCCATATGAAATTGTGCTGAAATATAATTTGGATTCATTGCTTTATATATTCTCTAGGATTTTAAGGTGAATTGAGCTGCTTTTTAACACCAACAGCAAGATTCAAAATCTCAGAGCTTCCTTTTAAGTCAACAGCTGGTGAATATTTTGTAATCAAAAACAATTTTCTAATGAGTAAAAATTCCCTCAGTTAGTCTGAACACTCTGCGTCACTTTCCCATTTTAAACATATCAATATGAGGTCATTTTTATCAATAAAATCAAAAAGCTTTCCACTGTTTATTAATGCAGACTTAGTGTATCACAAAATCATTGTGTTCATATTACAGCTGTATAACTGAAAATTTTTATATCAGTTAATATTAATTTAGCTTCTATTCTTAAAACAAGAACAGATAAAGATCAAATGTAAGGC
>VUQH01085536.1:0-20637 GCA_015106775.1 Etroplus canarensis
TTTGGACATGTTCAGAGGAGGGATAGTGGATATATTGGACAAAGGATGCTGAGGATGGAGCTGCCAGGCACGAGGAGAAGAGGAAGACCACAGAGAAGATTGATGGATGTAGTGAAGGAGGACATGCAGAGGGTTGGTGTGAGGGAAGAGGATGCAAGGGATAGGATGAGATGGCGGCAGATGATCTGCTGTGGCGACCCCTAATGGGAGCAGCCAAAAGAAGATGAAGAAGAAGAAGAAGAAGAAGAGGGACAGCACAAGTTGAGAAGTTTGGAGGTAAAGTCAGAGAGGCAAGGCTGAGATGGTTCGGACATGTTCAGAGGAGGGATAGTGAATACATTGGACAAAGGCTGCTGGAAGATGGAGCTGGCAGGCACGAGGAGAATAGGAAGCCCACGGAGAAGGTTCATGGATGTAGTGAAGGAGAACATGCGGAGGGTTGGTGTGAGGGAAGAGGATGTAAGCAATAGGGTGAGATGGAGTGTTAACCCTTAAAGCGAGCAGCTAAAAGAAAAAGAAGAAGAAGAGTACATTTTCTAAATTTACTTAATAGAGCACAAAATATCACAGAAGTCTACATGTGAACTAATATGTAAGAATAGGCTTTCTTTTGATAAAAGCTTTTTCACTGCAGATGTGATACTCTGCACATGCATGTAGGGAATGTTTATAAGAAACTATATGATTCACTGTTTGTGAGTTAATACATTCAGGACAGAGGTAGAAGGTATCATCTTTGCAAACTTCTCATCTCCAGGGTTTATGAAATTGTGATATCTGTTACATTGTGAGTTTATTTATCTGACAGTTGCCACAGACACAAATAACATTTCTGAAAGGACAATAAACAAAACCAGCCAAATGATTTTGCATATTTTCTTTGCAACATGCCTGATAAAGTTACAGATTTTTATGTTTCTGTGGTTTTATATGTTTCCCATTTGAAACATCTGGGTCCTTTGCAAATCAGCAAATGGTAGTTCAGTGATAAGAAAGTCAATCAGAGATTATACTGTTACACTGTCTACAGTTATGGCATCTGGAAGGAAAAAACACATCAATGATGAACTAATTCAATCATGTGAATACATTTATGATAATTCTTCACTTAAATAACCAGTTTGTTTCTACTTCATCCAGCTAAAAACAATAAATTGCTCTTAGGTGGAGACAGATACAGAAACTTCCACATGCACACACACTGATTATATTCACAAAGTCACAGAATATAAAATTAGTTTTGTTCATCGGCATTATGACACTTAACATTCAAACCATGACAGACAGAAATCTTTTCTCCATGACTGATACACTGAAGTCTGATTTACAAATGCACATTTATTACCACTGAGGCCTGTTTAGCTATATTGGTTCTTTAGCCAAAGCTGGTCAGTGTGCGCCGGTCATAAAACACTCTTTGTTTTGGTTGTTTAATGGCTGGTTGAAAGGACGCTTTGTGCAGCACTGGGACAGAATGTGCTTTTTTCTGTCTACTTGGTAGGCTCAGCGGCAGCAGCAGCAGCAGCAGCTACAGCTTCCTCGGGTTTGGCCTTGTTGGACAAGGAGTAATGATAAGTCCTCATGGACTCCTCAACCTTCTTGAAATCAGGACGTTCCTCATGCCTGTTTAGAGAGGAAAGAGGAGAAGCGAAAAGCAGTTCAAGGATTAATCGAAGTCTCAAGATATAAATAGATCAAAGTGCTGCTTTGATCTGACCTATGATAAGAAAAAAAAATTATAAAGCACACTGTCATCATTTTAACTTACTGATTGACTGACTGACAAATATGTCATTCAGCCACAGCAGCCAGGCTTTAGATCTGGCCACACAAACTAGAAAAGCTGAGTTTTCAAAATGCAGTAAAAACAACAATTGGTGGTATATTAAATCACTTCAACCTTTTGTTAACTAACAAAAGTACAAAGAAAAGCTTTTGAATGGATTTACTGATTATCTTAATTATTTTTTGTAACTATGCAAACATTTAGAATTTGATGGCTACAGCACACTCAACAAAAGTTGAGATAGTTAAAATAAGATTCAAAAGTGCACAGAATATTACAGTAACACGTTTGTAAGACATGAAACAGGCAAATTGGTATTATGTAACATCCAATAAAGGCTCAATGTTTGCAAGCAAGGATGGTTCTTGGCTCACTGCTTTGCACCAATGCTCATGAGAGAATTGTTAGTCAGTTCCAAAGGAACATTTTTCAATGCAAAACTGCAGAGAATTTAAGTATTTTACCATCAGCAGGGCAAAAGATTAAGAGAATCTGGAGACATCTCAGTGAGAAAAGGGCAAGGTCAGAAACCATTGTTAAATTCACGGAATTGTCAAGTCTTCAGGCAACAATGCCTAAGAAACCACCGTGCTACTGTGACAAATATAGCCACCTGAGCTCAACAGTACTTCAGAAAACTATTTTAAATTCATACAGTCTGTCACTGCTTCCGGAAATGCAACTTGACACTTCACTACACAAAGAGGAAGCCATACAGCAACTCTACAGAAAAACTGTCAAGTTCTCTGGGCCTGAGCTCATCTCAGATGGATCAAAATACTGTGGAACCGTGTGCTGGGGTCAGATGAGTCCCCAGTTTAGCTTGTTTTTGGAAAAAATGAGAATTGAATTCTCTGTGCCAAAGATGAAAACAACCATCTAGACTGTTACCAGTGAAAGGTGCACATAATTTATACAACATATTTGCAGAGGAATTCAGACTATTTTAAATAACAGATGTTAAACACAGGTGTCTCACTAAAATCAGTATTTCTATATCTTCAAGCTAATGTGGTAAGATTTTCCTCTCTGCTTACATGAAGGCTTTTTTAAAGTCAAGTTGAGTCAAGTTTATTTATATAGCACATTTAAAACCACCAGCTGATGACCAAAGTGCTGTACAACCATAATAATCAAATAACATATAAATAAAATAACAGTATCTAAAAGGAAAGGCTTTTCACTTCTGACTTACTAACACAGGATAAGAAACATCATACAGTCAAATTATACTGATTGTATAATTTCAGAAAATGTACGCGAAGGAATCTGTGTTCTGGCAATTTAATTTTGTAGAAAACATCAAAGGTGGAAAAATGACTGCACTGTACTTCTTTTCTTCTTTTCCTTCCTTTGTTTTTATCATCATTATTATAATTTTTATTAATGACATTGTTAATGTGTGGGTAGGCTTGAGTTTTTTTAATCATGTATCTATTATCGTTTATCTGTAATGTTTCTTAATAAAAATGATCTGAAAAAATAGTTTGATCATATAGCAGACTAGCCTTCTTAGCTTACTCAAAAGCTAAATATTTTAACAGTATTGTTGCATCCCAGTGTAACTTGTTCCTCCTCTTAAAGAAAGGAAAAACCTTTGTGCCTGCTCTGGAATAGACCATTGTTATGGTTATTGGGGCTAATTGAGCCTTCATGCAAGACGTCTTGCCGCCTAACTTGCTGAGATTAGTTGGTAAGTAAGTAGTGATTAAAACTCAGACTACAGAATGACTTGTCTTCTTAGCACTGTTCAGAACTGCAAAACAAACGTAAGTCCTATTTTCTTATATATTAATATCTGTGACTGTTAATCGACTTTGTTAAATGGCTGCTGAGCTGGAATGAATTGTGTTGTTGTGATAAATATACATAAAGTCTGTTCTCATTTCTGTCTCTCGTGAAAGGGATCTCGATTTCAGTGAGTTTGCCTGACAAAGTAAAGCTCAGTCCTTGCACAAGGCTCAGTTTCTTACTTGTAAGTCCAGCATTCTTTCATCACTGTATACATTCGTTCTGGACACGCTGCTGGACAGTCCATACGGTTGCCAGCATCAATGAAGCGGATCACTTCTGGTCCTTTCATTTTCTGGAGGAAAAAAAGTATGAAAACTTGAATACTGTGAGCTCTGAGACCAAGTCAAGCTTAATGTTGTTTTTTTCTAGTAACACTCTTCACCTTATAAGGTTTCCCACCATAGGAAAATGCCTCCCACATGGTGATACCAAAACTCCACACATCACTTTTACTGGAGAATTTGTGGAAGAGTATACATTCTGGAGCGTACCACTTGAGTGGCCATTTACCTGCAGTGCGAGCCTGTAAGCACAAAATTTATGACGATAAGAAGCACATCAGGAATGCAGCCAAAGCAAGCAAACATCAGTGGTTATAACTAGGGCTGTGGAGAGAAGGATTCCTGGGACTTTCTGATAACTAAATTCCCTCTGTATATAGTCCCTCAGTAAATCAGTAAAATGGAAATAATTTGAGTACTTACTTTAGTTTAAACAGAGCAACTAACACCTTTACATTAATAACACTTCAGTGTTTGCACAATGTGAGATCAGAAATTCCCAGAGAAGCAATGGATCTAAGACATGTTCTTTGTTTGTATTCACTGATAAGTCCTCCACTTCACCCTTTAATGACTCTACATATATGCCACTTTGTCTTGCAGTGGAACAGCTTAAAAAAATGACATCATGAGTACTTTGTAATAGTTGTCATCTGCTCCCAGGGCCTTGGAGAGGCCAAAGTCGCTGATTTTGGCAAACTGTTGATTGACCAGCAGGACGTTGCGAGCTGCTAAATCTCTGTGCACAAAGTTCTTCTCCTCCAGATACTTCATCCCCATGGACACCTGGTGCATCAAGTTGACAATGTTCTCCACAGATACACTATCCCTGTGGAGACAAAAATCCAGAGACAAGGAGAATTATGACATTTTCAATACATAAATATAGTTAAGTTGCCTGTGCTACATAATCAGAGAGGTCACAGGCCATGAGTCAAGAAAGAAAACAAATATTTTCATGACAAAAAAGAGCTGCATAGATTTCAGATTTTTGCACCAATTTCCTTTCTTCTTCTCTTGGCTGCTCCCTTTAGAGGTCACCAAAGCAGGTCTGCCTCAATTTCACCCTAGTCCTTGCATCCTCTTCCATCACACCAACTCTCTGCATGTCCTCCTTCACTACATCTTTCAACCTTTTCTGAGGTCTTCCTGTCTGGCAGCTCAATTTTTAACATCCTTTGTCCAATATATCCACTGTCCCTCCTCTGTATATGTCCAGACCATCTCAGCCTTGCCTATCTGACTTTGTCTCCAAACCTCTAAACTTGAGTTGTCCCTCTGGCAGAGGTGGCAAAAGTACACAGATTTCTTACTCAAATAAAAATACACACACTTGTGTTAAAAAAAGACTAATAGAAGTTGAACGCATGATTCAACTTCTTTACTCAAGTAAAAGTGAAGTACAGGCTCTGAAACATTTGAAGTATAAAAGTAAAAAGTAGCTTTTCTACCAGTTTTTTTTGTGCAACTCTAACTGAACTTTATGTCATATTATTATAATATTAAAATAAGGGAATAATAAGTGTATTTTAACTTCTATTAGTTATTCTAATGAATGTACTAAGCTTGAATAACCATTATGAAGAACACAAGCAGAGAAAAACAAAGCAGACTGACTTACTTCACACCTAAACATACAAATGAATATAGTGCTGTAAATGATGCATATAAAATATAGGTTTTTTTGTCTTTTTCATGTCTACATCTTTTATATCAGTCAAATGATAAGCACCAAGAATGGATATACTAATGGGATTGTCTTTTATGTGTTATTGTTCCCTCCATTTGGGTTCAATGTGGTATGAACTGGACAGTGACATGAAATAATCAGCAACACCCATTAAATGGCTTAAACCTAAAGTAATAAACCTGTTTTGAAAATGTAAGAAGTAGAAAGTAGATATATTTGTGTTAAAATACAGGGAGTAAAGATAAAAAGCTGACAGAAAAATAAATATTCAGTTAAAGTACTGATACATGAAAACTCTCTGTAAGTACAATAAGGAAGTATTTTACTTTCCACCTGTGCCCTCTGATGTATTCATTTCTAATTCTGTCCATCCTGGTCACTCCCAACGAAAATCTCATCATCTTCAGCTCTGCCACCTCCAGTTATTTTGTCAGTGCCACCATCTCCAAACTGTACATGATAGCAGGCCTTACTACCGCCTTGTAAACCTTTCCTTTCACCCTTGCTACTATCCTTCTTCAGTTCCCTTAATTATAGCTGAATGACCTTTCGGCTGCTCCATTGTATTTGCCACTAAGGGGTCGCTACTGCGGATTAATCCGCCTTGGTAATTTGGAAGAGGTTTTACACCAGATGCCCTTCCTGATGCAACCCTCCTTGGTGAGAGGGGCCTGTGTCCCCACCAGGAATCTTTCGCTTGTAAGGCAAATGTGCAAACCACAATGCTACAGGAGACGATCCTTAATCATAGCCAAATACTACATATTTTTTCAGTTTTAAGTATCCAAAAACCCTTAAAACGAAGCACCCTGAAAAAGAAAACAACTCTTTTGTTAAACTAAATCTTAAATACAATATTGTCTACACCAGGGCCAACTCGTTAACAACCACCCTTAAATTTGAGTCTAACTTTGAGATGTATTTGCAGTTTTGGAATCATGTACATAAAAACTGACAAGACTTTGGTGACCCGATAAGCAATTTCCCCTCGGGGATTAATAAAGTATTCTGATTCTGATTCTGATTGATTCTGATGAAGAGTGCATACCACACAGGCAAAAAAAATGGCTCTCAGCGGTCAAGCACTAGTTTGACTCTTAGCTGGACAAGCCTTTGCATGTCATTCTACTTCTCTTCTATTATCTATCGCTACTCTATTGAATTGTCTTGAAAGATATGCCACTTTTGGCTTTTCTTATTAAGTATTATAAGGAGCGAGGGCAGCTATTACAGCAAAATCTACGCTAAAAAAATGAGACTAAAACAAACATAATCTGAAGCTCATGTAAAATTATATGTTCCAGCTTCAGCCCTTTGGGGGGCGCTTTTGTCCCTCTTACGTACAAAAATTTGATTACCCGTTCAAAGACTATGTCACATATGCCTACAACAAGGCTGCTGACATGGAGTGTGTGCTTTATTATGCTATGAAAAACATAAATTCTGATACTGGTTATCAGTGAAGTAATATTCAGATATGTTTGAATATGTTTTGCTATTTCTTTAATATAGATAAATAGCAGTTTATTCTTATTATGATCATCCTCATCATTATAATATAGAGAGAACATGAGGGGAGCTTTTATGCAGTGCACAAAGTTAATAACTTCATTCATTAGCATATACATTACAGAAACATATTAGTTAGTATTTTTCTGTATTTAATCTGCCGTGTATGCAATGGCTAATGCCAACATTGTTAAAACACATTAAGCTTTCTGGGAAAAGAAAATAGGTGTAAACCTAAGAAATGTCTTGGGGTAAAAATTGTCTGATTCACTCCTCATCAACATGTCATGGCAAAGACGACTGCAGTGTCAGGTATTAACAGAACCCGGGTGAGCAGCAGCAACATTTTTTCAGGAGTAGAACTATATTCTTTAAGATCAATATGCAATCAATATTCCTCAAACTCACATATGCTTAATTGCTTTCCGTAGCCGAAGGATTTCTGTGCGTTAGTTTTTATTACCTTTTCAAATCTATGCAGAACAGAAACTGATCCTGCACCACAGCTCTATTGGGTGTGTTTCCTCCACACTATTATGACCAGGCCTTCTTAAATGGTAAAAAGACGATACAACCAACTTTTTAATCATATATATTTTGGTCTATTTTCTCCATTAATGCAAACAATTTACACTTTTTTCCCTTTTTTATCACCACATATTCATACTACAGATTCATAATGTTAAAAATATGTGTATAATATTGACTAAATCTCACAGATATCTACTGTAATGTATCCTTTAACAATGGCTTTTGGCTCTTTGAACATGTACTCACTTATTGTTAGAAAGGAATTTGTTGAGAGGTCCAGCAGAGGCCATCTCCATGACCAGCATGAGGCAGTCTGCATTGCACAGGCCAAGCATGCGGACGATAAAGGGGTTACTCAGCTGGTGCATGATCTCTGCCTCCCTCATCATCTCCTCCTTCACCAGCTTCTCATTGTCATTCTTCAGCACTTTTATGGCCACATCTATCTGACCCCTGCAACAAAATAAAACAGTCTGCACTGGTACCAATAGAGTGATAGATCAGTGGACAGACAATATACAGTATTTGCAGCTCATTTTTTGTTTTTATAATGCTTGGGTTCTCACGATTCTGCTTTGAGGACTCCCTTCTTGACACAGCCAAAGTTCCCAGAGCCAAGCTCCACCTCATCTATCAGCAGATCAGACCTCTGGATGTTGAATCGTTTTATATCATTGGGGTTGTGATATGGGTTGAATCCATTGCAGTCCATGGGCAGAAGGTCATTGGCTGCAGCCCCAGCTGCAGCAGTCTTTGAGGCTCCTGAGAAAACTATAAAGTAAAAGTAAAAACATAATCCACTAAATATGCCATTTTGTTTGTAATTATACTGGTCTGGTGGTAAGTTTACACTACACGTTTCTATTTAAAATTCATTTTCATAGACAATCTTTTAAGGCTCATTAAAAACTCAGATCTAGAAATTATGTTTACAGTTCTTTATCGCTGCCAAGGACGTTTTGTTTTCACCTGAATTCATCTGTCTGTCTGTCTGTCTATCTGAAATATAACTCAAAAAGTTCAAAAAGTTAAAGTGTGGGGTGGGGTACAGGTAACAAACCATTAAATTATGGAAGTAATCTGGATCAGAATCTGGGTTTAGGAATTTTTACAGTGATTTCTGAAACGATTGCTTTCTCTTTGTTCTCTGTGCTATATAGCTAAGAAAGTTATGAACAGATTTTCATGAAATGTTTTTTGAGGGGTATGGTGCCCATTAAATTTCAGAGGTGATCTAGATCATGCTCTGGATCCAGGAATATTTTGATGATTTTTTTACAATAGAATACACACTAGAATAGAATAGCTTTTATTGTCATTGACACAAGTGTACAGTGCAGTGAAATTTAGGATTCACTCTGTAAAGTGCTTGATATAAACATTATGACAGTAAACAATTATGACAAAAGAACAGTACTAGAAGAGTTGCTAGTATAATATAAAGCCTAGAATCTTAATATAGCATATGGACTTGGCATCATGAATGATAAGGTATAAATATTGTTGTGTTAAGAATATATATACTTAGCAGCATGAAACGATAATGATATAAATATTGTTGTGTCTATAAACATATGTATATGCAGCATGAGGAAAGATATGAATATAGATGTGAATGTAGACATTTACAGTAGTGGAATGGGGCAATTTCAAGACATTTGTTTCCAGCTTCATACATAATCGCTACAGCGTTTGCATATAACTGACAGCACAACATCACACTTAAGTTTGCTCAGAATTCAACCCAAGTAGCATTCAGGATTTCATGATCCAGAATGTTGAAATATATAGAGTCCACGAGAAATGCATTACTATGAATTAGTACGACAGTCATCAACCTTTAACTGACACTCTGCTGATTGAGTAGAGAGCCAACAGATTTTGCATAGTGTCATTATTAGATATGGATCCAGCTCCAGAAGAAAACTTTCATCACTAAATATGAGCTTTTCTTGACAATAACAGCAATATAATTCCAAGTGCTAAATATATAGACTTTCATGGTAGAGGAATCATCTTATGGGGATAAAATTTTTATGGTCCTATTGTTTTCAGGTATCATGAGGGGACGCTGCAGTCTTGGTGGAGGTTGCTTCTAGTGTTGATTGTTGTAAATTAAAGATAATAAATCATCATCTATCTTAAATTACAGATTTTCTGGATTCTAGGTATGGCACCATGAAATAGTTTTTTGCAGTATAGTTTACAGTATAATACTGTCAGCTGTCTGGTTGTCACTAAACTGTTTTTGATATCTATTAATAGTTAATTACTGTAAAATATAACAGTATGCCCTTGTAACTACAAAATTAAGGATTGAAAATTGATTGTTTAAATTTTCATCAGCCTTTGCACGTGCTTAAGAAAATACAGTAAAAATGTAAAGAAGCTGGTGCTTTTGTCCTCAAAGTGTCAACATTTACACTGTTCAGCTGTATCCACAAAGAATGATTCATTAGCAACCAAAAATCTTGCATTTATTTGACATTTTGTTATGGTGAATAACAAAGGTATAAGCACTGCACTTTTAGTGCTTTAACTGAATACTCCCATTTTTTGTTACTTCATACCTTAAGGAGATATTCTAATCCTGAATGTACTGGTTATTTAAAATTAATAACTTACACTCAAAATATTGTATCAGTGTGTAAAATATGATGTATTGGTATAAATTAACCTGCCTAATGATATATAAAGTAGTAAAAAATTATCTTGATATCTATCATCAACTTTATTTATCAATTTATTTCTATAACACTTTTAAAAATATAAGATGAGATAAGATAAGATATTACTTTATTGATCCCCAATGGGGAAATTCGGGCGTTGCGGCAGCAACAATACAGAAATCAAAAAGGTCAAAGCCAAATAAAATAGTAACATAAATACAGTTGAGAAATAATAAAAGAGGATATATACAGAGGACTAAAAACTCATATTAATGCACCTGTTGTAGAATAAGAGGCAGAGCCTTCAGCTATCAGGCCTCTCTCCTGTAAAACCAGCTCCCAGTTTGTATTCATGAGGCAGACGCCCTCCCTACATTTAAGATTAGACTTAAAACTTTCCTTTTCGATAAAGCTTTTAGTTAGGGCTTAGTTATGCTGCAATAGGTTTAGGGTGCTGGGGGGCTTCTTATGATGTGCTGGGCATTTCTTCTCCACCCACCCACCTCTTTTCACTCCCCATGCATTTATTTTCCACTGCTGCATGTCATTAAATGTTGTCTTCTCATTCCCATAGTTTGTGTCTCTCTTTGCTCTCCTTTTTCTCTTCTCTTTCCCCTCACCCCCAACCAGTTGAATCAGATGGCTGTCCCTTGCTGAGCCTGGTTGTGCTGGAGGTCTCTTCCTGTTAAAAGGGAGTTCTTCCCTCCTATAGCTGCCAAATGCTTGCTCATAGGGGATCATCTGATTGTTGGGGCTTTCTCTCTAATACTGTAGAATCTTTACCTTACAGTGTAAAGTGCCTTGCTTTTGTTGTGAATTGGCTTTATTTAATAAAACTGAACTGTAATAATTTCACAGTAATTTTATGGTCACAGATATATGGGGCCTTTTACCATTTTATGATTATTTTTACATTTGCAACATTTTGCTGATAAAAATGCAATGCTTTAACCTTTCAAATACACAACTTGGCAGTCGTTTTACATTTATAAGATCTGAGTTTTTTTCTTCTGATTATGATTGTGTTTTGCTTTGCTCTTTGAGTTTTGTTTTATATTTTAAAGACACGTGTATGGACAGACACTGCAGGTTAGCTTATGCTCTGTGCTGTAGTTTATGATGTTAGTGCCTGCTTGTGTTTGTACTGGAGGCTACTGACCTTGAGGTGGCGGTGTATATCTATTTCCAGGTCGTCTCTGAAAGAATGACACTGAAATTAATCCTAAAGAAGGAAGAAATATGCTGTCTTGAACAGTGCAGGATGTAATGACTACTCACAGTTCCAGGAAGACTAGGTGTCTCTGAAATATTGCAAGACAGTTTAGAGTTAAATCAACAATCTCATTAGTGAGCAGAATCAAAAAAATTGAAATATATTACAACCAACATTCATGAACTGCAAATTTAGACTGATACATGACTTAAAAAAAGATAGATGTTCAATACTTTCAGCTTTGCCGTGAACACATGCCTCCCCGAGAACAGTTACCAGGCCATCAGGTTTCATCTTAAGGTACTCCACTAGCTGACCATTGAGAAAAAGTTTATTTTTAACCCAGAAGAATGTCAGCTGCACCAAAAATGAAACAAAGATAAAGAAAAAAGAAAAGAAAATAGTTCCAGGACTTACCTGCCAGACTGTGTCAAACTTTGTGCCCTCAGGCATAGAGAACTTCCCTGATTTGTCTTGGAGGATCTGATAGTGGTAAACTGTTTTACCATACATCATGGAGAGAGCATATGTGCCAGATTCCTCTCTATCTCTCACTCTGAGAAGCAAAATACAAAAAAACTGCACTAAAACCTTTGACAAACAATATTTACAGGCACAAACATGCACAAAGGTAAATGCAGACAGGAGCTTACAGAAACTTGCCATCTGGTTGGGCTCCTGAGTAAAGTCGCCTCTCAGCCTCATGGCGATCAATTTTACTGTGATACCAAGGCATTTTCTCGTGGGCCGTAGTGGCAATCAGCTTCTCAAGCTGAGGAGCTTGACTGATGATGGCCTGCTCCATAGCTTCTCCCTGAACAGAAAAACAAATACATTCAGAATGCACACATATGGAATATTACTACAATTACAAATAGGTTTTTATCCAACTATATAGTGATTAAATTATACCATGTATAAGCTCATCTGAAGAAGGACTGCATCACAGTTGCAACCACAGCTCACCTTTCCAAGTTTGCACAGATAGGGTGTCAAATGTGACAGAACGTGATGCGTGTGAGAGACAAAGTAATGACACTTGAGCTGCAAGCAGGTTCTGCATTGACCTGGAGCAAATTTGGTTTTTTAAATGTACCAATGAAAGGATACTTATCTTAGTATGCGACAGGTCGAAGCAGGAGGTACATGTTAAAACTGAAAAAGCAATGCTGATTGGTGGTTTTAAACTGGGTAAATGCTTGGATTAAAGTTTTATTCTGTCAGTAATTCTTTTGATGCTGTTAGCTGTGCATATATGTAGCAATAATCAGGCTCTCATACTTCCACCCAACCTGCCTTTCCTCTTCTCTGATCTGCTCACCAGTTCTCATTCCCTCATTAGCTTTTTTCTGTAAAGATTCATTATTTTTACCTTCATCATGCTTTTGGCTCTTATTTCTGGGAATTGAGACTTGTTTGCTTTTTATGAGCACAGACCTGCCTTCCCCAAGAAATGGCAAGTTTTTGAGAAACTGGGTGCTTTTACCTGTGTGCCTTCAGAAATTCCAGTTAAAACAGACTCTTAAGCAAAGATGTCAAACATACAGCCTGTGGGCCAGGACCTGCCCAACAAAGCGTCCAATTCTGCCCACTAGACAGCTTTGTAATGTCTAAAACTATAAAGGAAGCACTAATTTTTGGCCTTCTCATTGTAATTTACATCAAAGGTCTTTATGTTGCAAGTTACTAAGAATGGGGGGATTGTCCTAATTGCTAGTTTTGTCCAAGCTGGAGGTCTGAATCAGTGTCAGTTTATAGCTTTCTTACTTTAAAAACATTATGTATGGACCACTGAATCCAACACATTTTTTAAAATTAGAACAATAACATGTCTTTGTAATAACATACGACATACTGAATGTGGAAAAACTGTGACATATTGGTAAGACTACATATTTTTCATGAGTCATCTCAGGTTATTTTTAAATTAATAGTCCAATGATTGTGAATGTTTTTATACTTACATGTTTTTACACTACACCAAAAGGGAAAATATTGGAGGCATTTTTTTTGTTTTGTGCAGTGGTCTTACTGGTTTAACTCACTTTAGATTAAACTGGGTTGCACGTGACATATGGACTAAAATACGATTGACACCTCTACTCTAAGACGAGACTTCACGATGATACACTATAGTTGCATTTCAACTAAACTGTGGAAAATGTTTGTGTTTTAGAATTGGTGCAGCTGCTGTGGAAAGACAACAAACAATCTAAGACAAATTAAAATATTTGTCTATTCGAGGATTTGTTCATGTCAATTTCCAGTTACAATTTGTATTTTCACCCTGCTTTGAAAAGTTGTTCTGTTTGATCTATTTGATATAATTTCCAGAGCATAAAATATAGTGTGATTAAAAATTTATATTCACTGCACTGTATATCAGGGTGGACCCAGACATCCCATCAAAACTGTCTGCATGGGAAAGTGCAAAATGATGTTTTTATAACCAGATTGAAATGAAGCTTCTGCATTTGCATGTTTATAATTTTAGTAAAACAAAGCTGTAACATAATAAGGGGGAAATTCAACTTATTCAAAATTATATATACATTTTTTTATATATATAAGCAGTATTTCAGTGTTGCAGATGGTCAAGTCAGAGAAAAATAATTTTTTGGTCTCAAAAATACTGAAGTAAAGTACAAGTAGCCCAAATGGGTAATTATTTTTCTGAGTGCTTATTCTTCAGCTGTACCCAGCACCTGGTGGAAAGGCTCACCTCCAGATTCCAGGTTTGCCTCACATACTCCCTCAGCATGTTTTCTCTCAGGTTGTCAAACACGCCGGGCCGAATCGATGTATCAGGGGGGCGAAGACAAGGTTTCCTCAGGATGCACACCAGCCCGTCAGAGTCTTTGCTGTAAAACTCACAGAGCTCTGCAGGGCCACAGTGAGGCTTTCCTCCTATGATGCAGTAAGTCCCGTTGAGCTGTTTCTCTATGGAATAGTGGTGAAATTCCAGGTTCCACACGACAGACAAGACATAGCCTCCTAGACTGCGAAGACACTGTCGCAGCAAGAAGAGGCCGTCGGACATGCCGGCCAGCTTCAGATGCTGTTCGGCCTCGGAGCGGCTGATGCTGCCATAGAAGAAAGGCAGATCGGCCGCAGGGTCGATGGACATGGTGAGAACTGATAGAGTTGACCTGGCCTTGAAGTCCTGGATGAAAGCAGTGGCAAGAAACTAGAGAGAGAGAAAGGGGGAGAATTTATTTATTCATTCTTTTTAGAAATTGAAAAACACACTCAGATTTAAATGACTCTGTGACCGCTGACCTTTGAGCCTTTTGGTTCCTGCCTCCACCACTCTCTGCCCACTCAACTCTAACTTCTTATTTACCAAATTACAAGTGTAAACTGTGGAAATACAACTTAAAAATGGACAATCAAAAAAAATAGTCCTACAAAAAGCAAAAAATGCACTGACTCTCAAGAACCTCACCTCTTCTCCTTTTCCCAGCTGTGTTACACCAGGATCTACAACACACTAAACAGAACTGTGTTTTTCAGGAGTGTGAGCCCTACACGTACCAGTGAGGATTCATATGTGAGGATGAGACATTTAGCTTGAGGCACCCACACTCTGAGACTGCACGAAGATTGCAGGTTAACAAACTGATGACAAAAGCCACAACAGGAAGTTGCAGTCCGCCCTCACAGCCTCCTTTCTCCAGCATGTTGCTCTTCCGTTGAACAGGTGCTGTTTGGTTTCAGAGCATTCCCTCTGCTCAAGTTTATACATTTTCCTTTTATGGAGTGTAGTTTATCCCACTATCGTTACAGTAACTACTGAGTATGCAACGAGAAGTGCTGGTTCGGAATCTGATGGCTTATTGTCGATGGGAGTAAGGATAACATTGAACTCAAGAAGGTTTTTGAGTGCAGTGTGGAACGGTTACATGAAGATGCTTTAGATAACAAGGGAAATTGAGAGCGATCTTAATATGTCATGCACATCAGCTCAAAAAACTCAGAAAGGAAATTATTTGAATATGCAGAGAGATTGAGATTTTATTGTACTACAAAAAATATGTTGGAGATTAGTCAGGTTATTCTTTTGGGTTTCAGACCTTAGAGTAAAAAAAATATTTCAACATAGCGTGACAGAAATTGAGCCAACCTTAGCATTGCCTTTGTGTTACTTTCACTATATGTCCATCATTTTCCATTGTTGATCTAAATGGAAATCTTCACCTGACTCACAAAAGAGCATTTACATTTATTTATGACACTACCACTACCACATAAACCCTCCTGGTACTTTGCAACATTTGTAGAGCAAAAACCCATTCTGTGTAAACACTGCAAAATGCTGGTGCCTTTGAAAGGTTAAAGACCTAATTCATGGTTCATGGATAAGGACATGTTGTTATAATTACATTATAATAGCAACCAAAATGCTTGTTATAATAAAGCTTATGTCATATACAGCAAAATTATTTACAGTAAGACACATTTATTGTAGTTTACAGTAAGTGCAATGTAAAATAACAGTTTACAGTTGACAAATCTGACTGCCAGCACTTTACTGTAACTTAACAGGAAAACTTTTTACAGTGCATGATATAAAGTTTTTAAAAAAACACAATATACAGTCATAAAAAGACTGAAACCTCAGCTTCCTGGCTACATACCTGAGCTGCTTCCCACATCAACAGTGGACAACCAAGCACAAAAATATGTCTCCCACAAGAAGCCAGGTTTCACAGTGACATGACCCCCAACACGCCACAACAAAGACAGCCAGATCCTACAGTGTGGACAAAAGGATGCCCAACTTGTGAAGACACTATACAAAAATGCTTAAGTGCTCCATAAACTACACCTAACCTCTGTTTTTTTAACCAGCACCTATATACAGCCAATGGAAAACTTTAATGTTTGACTTGATTTTACACTTGACTTAAGTTCTGTACTTAAGGCACCACTTTCTGATACTTCTCACGTCTTAGTAAATGCTAACCCAAACACAAAACCGTGTACTTTTCATGCTTCAGCATTCAACTTACACTAATTCTGTGTCTAACCATGCCAATAAATCTATATTATGTAATTCATTTTTTATCTATAATGTACATTAAACAGCCAAATTAGGATTTCAGTAAAATCTCAGCAAAATTGTTTATCTTGCTGCTGTCATTTGATCACAAAAAAACACTTTCTCCTGTTACGCTGAAATGATTTCTTGTTCAGCAAAAATTAACCACCAACTATATTGATAGTTAATTAAACATTCATGTCATAGTCCATTTTTTTAGATAGCTGTTTAAGCCAAAAAAGCACTTTAAAGGCATAAACTTGAGCTCTGTGTAAGTACTGTCTGGTATGTTATAGACATTCATGTGTATATGTGTGTCCATATGTTCTTATGAGTAAGGTCTACTCCAGTAACAATACTATAAATGAATTCAAGTAACGCCATTATTTTTCCTATTTCCCACTTAAACTCCCCATGCACTATGAAACATATAAGTGGGTAGCACAGCGATACATCAACTCTAAATTTATGGTCAACTTCTGTGATATTACTTGAGCAAACTGAAAGGGAAAGTGAATTTAATAGCAAACCGTCTTTAACAGACCGTGACAAGCATATTAGCCATGCTGCTGTAATTTATGACCAAACTAACCAAAATACTGACAGCTTTCCAAAAAAACATTAAAACTTCCAACAACAGCAGAAGCCAAGTCTCAACTCAACACGTGCCCTTTATAAACTATGACTTTTGAGCTTTTTTTTAAAAAAAATAACAAAAACAAAGATTGGAGGGAGATGAGGTGTCACATAGCACAGTTCCTGAGCCAAGCTTTGAACCCACAGTGTTGCGGGGGTATCTTTCATGCTGTGTCTGGGACTGAAACACACAGTGTATTAATCCTTCAGATGTGCAAAGAATACTTTTGTACATGAGTGCTGCAGAGTAAGCAGACAGAGAGTGACCCAGTGAGCAGTGGAAAAAAGAGTCCTATGAGTCACTGTGTTTTCAGCAAGCAGAGGACCTAACACAAAATCTAGACATCTGAGTGCGTGTTTTCCACAGAGAACAGAGAGGGTGGAAGTCTTCTGGCATGAAAGTAAAAGTAACTAAATACAAAGCAAAAAGGCGATTGTGTTTGTCATTTGGTCAGACCTTTCCATTCTGGGGAGAATTACTATTCCAGGTTATCAATCTTGATGTCAGTGATGGAGAGCTTTTGTCAAGCACTAAGAATGGAGTGGATTCGAACACAGGGCCTATTATAATCTTTCTGATTGCTTCTGAAAATGAACTCTCTGCAACATTACAAGCTGAGACGTGAAAGCTAAGAGAAAGTGTGCGCGTGAATATTTTTAACTAGAAGGAAACATATTCAGATCATTTACTCTTGAGTACAAGCAGAAATGTTATACTTTATAAAAAAAAACCCCATCACAAGCAAAAATGTTCTCTCAAGTAAACCACCATTACAAATACAAGCATTTGGAATGGAAACTTAACATACGACATAAAAGATAAAGCCAACGTGATTACAATCAGAATACGAACATGGAGATGTTTTGCAGGCATGATGTTTTAAATCCTAAACCTTCTTACATTAGAGTGTTAGCAAGGTAATATGTGCTGATTTGAACTAAGCACAAAGTGAAGGCGTAGAGGTATTTTTGACCTACTGATGAGGTTAAAAGCAACAAAACAAAAACTCAACCTCATATGGGCCACTAAACTCAGATAGCAGACACATACAGGCCTAATCTGGCCTACATTTGGCAATTTCGGTTCACTCAATACACTAGCAAATGCTGTGTGAGCCAGATCTGCCCTATAATAAATGTACTAAGCCTGACATCAGTCACACTATGTGTTGTTTAGGGCAAGCGTGACCCAGCTGTCACAACACACCTGGAATCTGGCCCATACAAGATGGACATATGGCCGAGGTGAGGCTGCCAGAATTATTCCATGGCCCAAAGGAGGTCCATAGAAAACCTTCAAAGCTTTCTTATGGAAAAAGTCAGGGCATAATCAAAGGCACTGTGTTTCATCCTCTGAGGCACATGGACATCTGTACAAAATTTCACAGCAGTCCATCCAATTCTTACTGAGATATTTAAGCCTGAACCATAGTAACCATCTCTTGAGCCAGCTACAAATTTTAGAAAAATAAACTAAATGTGTAATATTTGTGTTACTGAATATAAAATCCTCATCAAATCATTTAAACATCAGCATTAAAGTGAGGAAACCTGAGGAACATGTCAGCATCAGAGAGGCAAGATCTTGAATTGTGTAAACAGTGATCACTCAAATACCTGATTAAAAGGCTGGCTGCTGTGGATAAAATGACAAAGAGCAAATCACCTAAACAGTGTGAATACTGAGTCAAACTGTTACTTGGGCCTTTTTTTCCTTATCATACATGTAAATACCATCATGAGCTCAGTAATTTGATTTGCTTCCCTTACTAATACAAGCTGTGTTTACTGTAGATTACTGATCGATACTAAAACAAGAACATACTAATGATAACTACTTCGAGTTCTTAGGTCAAGATTATTTTGTTTGTGATATCAGGAAGTTAGCTCATGGTTATGCAACTCGAAGCATTCTTCCGTACATACATCAATGTCTGAGACTATGTAGGCATTCTAAGAACAGACAATGCATCCTTTAACCGCCACACACTAAATTATTTTTCCCCAAAACCATTTCTGTGATCTCAGTAGGTAGGTGGACTTGGATAAGAAACTGCATATGAAATTAGGAGCCTAAATGCCCCAAAGTGTATCATGATGTCCTGATTCAGTGGAAAGAAACTGTCATTAGATAGTCTGTCTATTTCCTGTTATCTGCTTTATTTTTCCTAACAGCTGTGCAGTACTCTTGATTTTGAAATGTGCCCTAGAAATAAAATAGACTTGACTTGACAGTTCAACAGTTCGCAAGTCTTCCTTATTATGATTCACTAGTATTCCCCCCTTGGGATTAATAAAGTATTCTGATTCTGATTCTGGTTTCAAACTCTAATTACCCTCAAAAGATTTAAATGTGCATTCAAAATGAAGTTACGTAAGTTATTAAGTTATTAACATCTAACACATAAAACATCAATAATTGTTTTTATTTCTAACCAAAACTGTACTTTGATTTCTGTTAACTATAATTAGTCCTTGTGGTAATTTTGCCTTTATCTAAAAATATGATAAAATGCTGAACATTACACTGTGAATTAAAGAGCGCATTTTGCACATAAAATTCCAGTTTCTGTCGTCCAAACCAATATTGTCCGGCTGTGGCTGACACATCTTGCAGATATGCCTCAGTGCACTCCCAAAAATACATCCAGTCATTTTAAGAAAAGTTACAAGGAATAAGAGACACACACATGGACCTCTTGGGTGTCTTAAAACCTACACTATTTTTTTGGTTTTCTATTCCAAGGCACAATGAAAGCAGCTATTTATGTTTTGAACATATAATGACTGCTTTTCTAAGCCAGAACAACAATGCCTCGGCCCAACAGTCGTGCACACACTGTTTTATTCTTTTTCATGGCTCAGACACGACTGTGAATGTAAAACAAACCTTAATTTAAATTCAATTTAAAAGGTCAGTAAGAATGTAAGTAACACAGATAAAAGCATCTGGCTGAATCGGATTGAATCCACCAAAAACTACTAAAATTAATCGCTAAAATACATTTTCCACACATTTCATTGGCAACCGCTGCTACCAAGTTAATACATATTGAACGATGTGCACTCTCAAGCATTCGAATTTCAGATTATATTGAAGGTTTTTGCTGATTTTAGATAACTGTAGTAACAAGTTCTTAGGCCTAGTCCTGTCACCTACTCTATCAGATTTGTGTGTTTTTTAACACAAGAAATTAAACAATTCAACACATTCTGTTGTTAAATAATCAGATATAAAACCTACTTACACTGCACTTTGCTGCTAGGCAGAGTGATGTTGTTGCTTCAGAGGAAAAGATATATCTGTTGATCTGACAAAAATGTAAGGTGCTGTGAAGAAGTGGGGGGAAGAGACAATGAAACACACACACACACACACACACACACACACACACACAACAAAGAAACTGGACCGATGTACGAACTGAACTTGCATTTGACCTGCACCTGCACTTTTGATCTGCAGCTAACCCCTCACATCACACAA